>WEIT01015136.1:27879-67628 GCA_013389985.1 Dryoscopus gambensis | reverse complement strand
CATATTGCAACCCAAGACAAAGAAACATTAAAATTTTGAGCTAGAAATAGACTTTGCAGAAATTAACTAGAATAGATAGAAAAGTAAACCCAGATGGAATCAATTAAAAGTTAATAGTTAGGAGGAGCTGGATCCAGATAAGCATCCCGGATGCAGAATAACTGACTGCTTGACACTTTATATTTGCTTAGCTGTACTTGTAATGAGGAACAGAAAACTAACAAATAGATCTAAAGAAAAGGTAGACAGTTACAAATTTCACCATCTGAAAGTCCATTCAGCAGTCATGTAAGGAGGAGATTGGAGATTCCCCAAGGGTAATTTGTATTGTTGAAAACCAAAAGGTGGAAAGTTCAGAGTGAGGCAAAACCATTTTACTTCCTCTTCTGAGACCACTCCTCAAATAAAAAGACCACCGACCCAAATCGAAGGAACAAACCACGCATGCTTAATGATTTTTCAACTAATTAACATATGAAGCGGGAATGGGAGGTACTGGTGTTACGAATATGTATTTGTATTTTGGATATTCAATGCTTTTGGAAATAAATAGGCTCTGTGTTGCTTAATACCTTTGCGCTGCGCGGTTAGGGAACAATCCCCACAGTTGCCCAGCGCTGGGATAAACATACACACTGTTAGGGAGTATTTGTCTGTCTCAGGTGGGTTTTTGATATTACATCAATACCCATGTGTAGGAGTTGGTGAGGGTTGGACGGTTGAGATGGACAGAGACGTGAGATCTCTGGAGTCAGGTCTTGGAGTATATGGTTTATTGCAAAGGGCGTGGGTGCAGGGGGGTAAGTGAGTGCAAGTGAGAGCAAGAGCGTAAGAGTGTATGAGAGCATAAGAGTATGAGTGAGTATCTAAGAGAGCGAAGTTCTCGTTACAATACAATAAATCTTCTTCTATGCTGAATATTCTAATTTCCACTAACCAATCTAGTACAAGATACAGATCCTATAGCATTTACATACAGCCTATAAGAATCATTGCATTACCATACTGTGTTATNTGTTCAGTAACTGAGGCTTGGTATCTCGAAGCTTGCCTTCATTTCAATCTCGCTTATAGTTTCTATATTCTCAAAATCTTTTGCCAGGCAATCATATTTATAAGGCTTTCCTGTTTCATCCTCCCCAACACCCATGTTTTAATAAATCAGTTTATCCGTCTGTGCGTCTGTTCACGGCCATACGTCATGGAGAAAACAGGTTCTTTTTCAGGTGATTTCTCTGCCACGTTTGGAGCCAGGTTTTCTCACGCTGTCTGCGGCCGCCTCGGTGTCGCGCCGTGTGCTTTGGGTGGGCTGGAGTTTCCCCTCTGGCGCTGCCTCTGTGAGTGGCACCTGGGGCAGTGCTAGCTGATGGAGCTGTGCACAACAACGCTCACCTCATTTCCACAGGGGGCCCCTGAGTGCTGCCCTCCAGCCTGCGTGGTCCCGTTCTGCAGGAGCACTTCCCCTTGAGTCACGCTGTGCGCATATCAGCTGTGGGGAGCAGTGTGAAATAACCTCCCTGAGATCAAGCAGGTGCAGGATCTGCGTCTTCTCCGTCCGCAGAATCCATCCTCTCTGCACTTGAGGGAAATGAAATTGATGTGGTGGGAGTGTCTTTTTTTCAGTGTTGACTGTTTGCTTATCCTGTCTTTTCCTGAGTACTAATAAATAGTTTCCTAGCAGTTCTTGATCTTTTCTACTTTCCAAGACGTGAGTGCAGTGTGTCTCATCCCGTTCTTCAAACAGGCACATGGAAGGAGCCTGAAGAAAGTTTGTATCTATTTGTGGATGCAGAAGCTGCTGCAGTACAACTGTGCTTGTGTTTTGTCCTGTGGGACCTAATTCTGCCCTCACAGAAGGGGCACAGTGTCATGCAGGGCCTGCACAGCTCTCGGCCCTTTGCTTTTCTCATAACCTCCTTCCTCCCTTTCTTTGGCAGCTCCTGCCTCTGAGTCCCTAAAAGCTAACAGAGTGTTTTCTTCGAATTCCTTGGTCCCAGGCTCCAGGCTTGTTGGTGTGGCTGGAGTTCTTTTCAGATGTAGCTCTTCCAGAGAAAATCAGAAAATGTGTTGAGAAATGTCGGTAGTTTGGACGGAAAACGGCAAGCAAGGAGTTTTCCTCAAGTTTTTCTGTGTGTGTGTGTGTGTGTATATCTGTATGTAAGATACATATGCATGCGAGTAAGTAGATGTACATCTAGGTGTATATGTATATTAAAGAGTGTCAGGGTTGCCTCTGGGCTTTTCAGCAGCTTCTGGCATCCAGGAAGGGTTTGGGATGGGGCGTTTTGGAAGCTGGAGGTCCTGTGGAGTGATGCGTCCTATATAACATGCTCATAAACATCCGTGTGGTCCTTCGTGTTTGGTTTTCATGGGCAGCAGTGATTTGTATCATATTCAGAGATATTCAGAAGGTGACTGCTGCTGTTTTCTTGCAACACCAGTCTCCATCTCTGGTATCTGAAGGCTGCTCAGAGCAAATGTGGGGAAGTACTTGACTCTGACAGGAGAAAAAGCTGTCTAAAAATGCCTGTGCTCGGTGCCAGAAGAGCAACTGCTTGGAAATGTTCTGGAGGCTTTGCCAGAGAAGCTGCTGGAGCTCCGTGCCAGGATTCACCAGAGAAGGAAGGGTGGTTGTTCTCCATTCCCACAGACACACTCAGACCTGAGTCCCCCGAGCTAGGAGTGGCTGGGCAACGAAGGTGACACAGCGATGGCAAGTAAAGGAAATGCAGTTTCTGCCAAGCATATCAGTAAGGGAAAGGTGGCACGATGTGCTTGGATTTATGAAAGGACTAACGCATTCAGGTTGCCTTGCCCTGCTGGGCAGTGCTGGCATTTTTTCCCTGCAGTGACAAACTGGTCATCCCAGCAGAATAAACTATGAGAAATGCAGAGAAAAGATCGGTTTGAATAAATTGTGTGGGAGAAATTAAACAAATTATTTGTGCGTAACAAATCCGTGCTCAGCATCAGAAGTAAAAATTTCATACTAAATTTTAGGAGCAGACAGCTTCCCACATTCTGCATCATTGATGTCCTTGTGTTGTGAGGCAGGGCTGTACAGTGAAATTTTGGTCCATGCACCCCTGCATTTGAATGCCCTAAAGCAGAATGGGCATGGCAGGATAGTAGTTGAAAGATCAAATTCTGCAGTTACTTGCTTTCCTTAGGAGCACTTCCTGAGCTGTAAGAAAACTCAGTTTGGACGTGTCTGTTTTGCAGTAAGTCTTTTTTCACGTTATGCCTGTTTATTGTGAATTGTAGAGCAGCAGTGGAGTGATTCCTGCTTTATTCAGCAAACTGCAGTTAGCTCTTGTGCTTAAAGCCAGCTCGATCTTTATAGAAGATTTTATTGTTTTTTAGGTATCTTGAGTCAGTTTCTCTAAGTTAGTTTTATTTACGTTGTTTTCTTTTAGCTTCTAGCATTTTAAATAAGTGTTTTCCTTAAGAGAGTTTCCCATCCAAACTGAGAGATGTCTTTTAATTATTTTTCCTACAGCACTTGCTAAACAATGAATTTTAAGTGGATGCATTGGATTGTCAGATAGAGGAATTAAACCCAGCAGGTGTTGGTCCTTTTTCACTTTGCCAGCAGGGTGACAGATAAATTAGTCCCTCTAGTAACAGAATCATGGAACAGCGTAGGTTAGGAGTACATGTTACATTATTACATTATTACCGTGTGTGTAACTGTGTTTGTTTTAGGATCCCAGTCCTTTACACATCTGTCTTTGGACGCATTGGTTTCAGATCCTTGGCTGTGGGTGATGATCTCCTTGAGCACCTTCGGTACTCCCCTTGTGAGCAGAGACTGCTCTGCATCAAATCCCGGCGCGTGGGAGGAGCAGGGGTTCTGATGGGGGCACTGGGGGTTCATCTGTACCCGCAGCTGGAACCCCCAGAGCTCCCTGGTCACTCAGTGTCCACCTCAGGGGGTGCAGAAGGGCTGCGGGGGAGCTGAGGGAGCCTTGAGAGGTTGAGCTGACCTCTGGGGAGCCCTGTGTCTTGGTTTAGAATTCAGGTGGCTGCCAGGGGAAACCAGAGCCTCCCTTGGAACAGAGAATGTAAACCCCCCACCTCCAAATTGCTGTACTTTTGAAATTATGGGGCTTTCAGGCAAAGATGTGGGGATAGGAATACCAGTTCTTTACTAAGAATAATTACAAACTACAAAGGCAGTGGTACAGAGAAAAGAACATCAACAAACAAATAATCCCAGAAACTCTGACAGAGTCAGAATACGACCTGATACCCTGTTGGTCAGGGTGTNCCAGTGGAAAAACCAGCTGCTCTGGTGCTCTGAGCTGCAGGTTTTATGCAGGTAGAGAGGCTTTGGCTCCTCCCACTGAGTGGAACATCTCCCAGTGGGGTGATGTGACGTTATGGGTCACAAGGAGAGCCTTAAATGGCTCATTCCCAGGTGAGATCCCCTTGGAGGAGGATGGGTGCAGGACGAGATAAGGAAGCACTGCCCTATCTGGTTTTAACCACTGACCCATTAACAGAAGGCACCCGCCCTCCTTCCCCTGGAGTTACAAGAGATGAAAATATCTTCCAACCGGTTTCAACAGATGAAATAGAATTACACATTTTTGGTTACATATTGCAACCCAAGACACCCTGTCATGCCAGGGACTGAGTGCAGGGCTTGTTTTCAGGGCGCTGGGAAGGGCATCAGGGAGACAGCCAGGGATGAGTTGAACTGCAGCTCATTTAGAGGCTCTGACAAGGGTGATGTTTACAAAAGTTGATGGCGAATTGACTTCTGATTTAAATAGGCATTGGTGGCTGGAGAGATAAAATAAGCATCGACGTAGCAGCCTGCCTATAATCAGGAAAATGGCCTTTGGGTGATCATCTTGCTGCACAAAGGACACACATGAAAACCTTCTGCAGCAAACTTTGTTTTCGTGCATCTCGATAAAAATTTAGTTTTTTCCACACATCGAATCTGTAACTTTTCATTTTTTTTACTTTATCTAGAATATCAGGTGCATACTCTCAGTCAGAATGTCATATATATATTGTCAAATATATATATTTGATGTTGCTGTATCTAGAATACAAATATTAAAATGTTTGAAGATCTTTGCAGATCACTGAGTTGTCTAATTTTAAATATTTCCCATTCATAGAGCTGACAAACAAAAATACTGTCAGGAGTCACTCAACCTATATTGATTGTAACTATTGTATTCCAGAGGTTATTCTAAGGAGTTGGATAAGTTTGCTTATAAAAGGGAAGAAAATCACAAATGCATTAAAGAAAATGACACCAATTAATGTTTAAACATTGGAAAACAAACAGGCGTGTCCTGAACCATCCAGTGAAATATACCCCAAAGCCCTCCTTTTTGACTTTCGTTCTTAAAATTAGCTCTGCAGACCTTGTTAAGCCTTGCTTTTCTGTAGTCATTGCCATGAAAACATAAAGAGGTAGAAGTGAAAAATAAAATCTTCACTTAAAAATATTTTCCTACCCACACATGGTCAGCAGAAAGACCCTTGTGCCTTTTAAGGCTGACTGAAAGGCTTGTGCTCTGCTGGCCTCCAGGTATCACACACCACATCATGAGCCGTGTAGTGCTGAAGGGATGTTTTCTGCACGAGGCTGCAGTGAAACACGTGCTAATTCAGCAACGGGGCTAAAATGTGCTACAGCAGATGATTGGTGAGGGTTGGAGCGGGTGGGAAAAGGCGAGGAAGAAAGCAGCTGATTGGTGTTGGTGTTTTCCTTTTGCTTTGAGAATGTTTGCTCGTTCTGAGAAGGGCTGGGGAGAGGGGACTCCCGGAGAGTGTAAAGACTGGAAACCTAATTGGATCAGTCAGTGTAAACGAAGGCAGGGAAGGGATCACCGAGCATGTCCTGGTTAGTTGGACACGTGTTTTGGAAATTAACTCTCATTTTTAAGAGCTGGGCCACAGAGATGTATTGATCCTTTCGGGTGGGAGTATGTCGAATGTAAGGCAGAAAATCTGTCTGTGTGTTTTTTCCTGTGAAGCTGAGAAGCCCTGCAAAAAGAATATTGATTAATTTCCGTGCTGTAATACCTGCACAGTCCCTCTCACTGGCATAATTCCAGCCTTCTCGAAGCACTCGGTTAATTCACATCCCATGGGGATATGAGAGTGAAAATTCTGAGGCCGAGCGGGTTTTGTGCGTGCCTTTCTCCTGGCCCCTGGTTCAGTGCTCACTCGGTAGCTGTGTAATTGTGCTCCAGGGTGGCTGGGGCACCGTGTGTTCCTCTTGCTGTGGCTTTTTTAGCCAGCATATCCGTTCGGTGCTTATTAAACAGCTGCGCAAATTGAAATGATAAAGCAGCATCCAATCCTAATTTCAGCAACCAGTTAGGAAAAGCAGCCCGTGTAGAAGTGCTGCATCTCGTACAGTTTGCTGTGTCTGCTGGTGCTGTTAAACTGGGAGGAGCTGCTGATATGCTGGCAGGAGAGGGTTATCAGTAGTAACATCCTTGGCTGCCTAGACTGCACAAACACTAGAAAATCCAGCCCTTTAGCTCTGCAGCGTGGAACGAAGTCTTCCAAGACAAAGGATAATTAAATGTGGTAACAGATAGCATAGGAGAGTCGCCTAAGTGTTTGATCATCAGAAATCTTTAAGGAGAGATAAGGCAAATACTTGTTATGGTTGCTGAAGACATGTTTGTGTCGAGCTAGACCGCCTCCTGCGGTCTCTTTTGGGTGTGCTTGCTGCTCTTTGGGTTTGCTTGTTTGCACTTTTACAAGTGGAAGAAATACTTAACACACCGCACTTGGAAATATTCTCAACCCACTTTAGTAGCTCACCTCTCCATTCTCTCTACCCATTCAACTCTTAACAAAGCAAAGACAAAAGAAAGTGCACCTTTGTAACCTCCTTCAGTGTTCTTCATGAAGGGAGCTGAACGTCAAATATTTTTTCTTTGCAGGTTACAGGATGACAGAATTAGGATAGAAAGGATGGAAAACCTCAATTTTGAGTACAGCCATGCTTTCCAGAGGGTTACTGACTTCTATGCAAAAGAAGTGCCTGGTACTACAGGTATGTCATTCAGATTTTTATGCGAAAGAAGTGCCTGACATTACAGGAGTTTTATTCCAAATATCTTTGAAGCATGCATCCTGTTAGCCTTTACATCCGTGCAGGCTTTTGGCCACCTTTGCTTCATTTTCTGCACCGTGGGATCTTATTTTGAGCTTGGAGGAAAATGAACAATATTTAAATAGAAATGAATACAGGGCTACCATTAGTTTTTTTCATAGCTTGAAGTTGTGTGTTTAGACAAATTTAAATTTAAACATATATAGCAGCTGAGGGGTATTACTCGACATCTGAAATGTTTCTTCAAGTTCACAGAATCCCAGGATATCAGGGCTGGAAGGGCCCTGTGGAGCTCCCCCAGTCCCAGCCCTGCCCAGGCAGGGTGCCCTGGAGCAGCGGCACAGGAACGTGTCCAGCTGGGGCTGGGATGGCCCCAGGCAGGGACACTCCAGGCCCTCCCTGGGCAGCTGCTCCAGGGCTCTGCCCCTCCACGGACAGAAGTTCTCCCTCCTGCCGGGCTGGAACTTGCTGTGGTTTATTTTGTGGCCGCTGCTCCTCGTCCTGTCCCTGGCCCCACGGAGCAGAGCCTGGCCCCGTGCCCTGGCACCCTCGGAGGTGTTTGTATGGATTGATGGGATCCCCTCTCAGCGTTCCCTCCTCCAGCCTGGCCAGGCCCGGCTCCCAGTTTCTCCTCATAAGAGATGTTCCAGCCTCTTATCATCTTTATGGCCTCCGCTGGACCCTGTACAGAACTCACTGTCTTTCTTGAACTATGGAGCCCAGAACTGAACACAGCATTCCAGACGTGGCCTCACGTGGCCAGGGCAGAGGGGAAGGATCTCCTCCCTGACCTGTTGGCCATACTCTTGCTGATGCACTCCAGGATCCCACTGGCCCTCCTGGCCCCCAGGACACTCTGTCGGCTCATGGTCAACTTGTCATCCACCAGTATCCCCATGTCCTTCTCCACAGAGCTGATCTCCTGTAGGTCATTCCTAATCTGTTCTCGTACTTGGGGTTATTCCTCCCGTGGTGCAGGACCTGTACTTGCCCTCGTTGAACCTCATCAGGTTTCTCTCTGCCCAGCTCTCTCAAGCAGTGTCCTCTTGGTGAATCCCTGCTGGCCACTCCTGGTGACCTTTCCTTCTGCATGCTTGGTGATGACCTCCAGAGCCACCTGTCCCTTCACCTTCCCGGGGACGGAGGTGACTGGCTGGGAGCTTCCTGGGTCCTTCTTGCCCTTTTTTGAAGATAGGAGTAACATTCTTGTTACTAAGTCCTAAAGTTCTTGTGAGAGTGTGTTGTCTGAGAGCGGGAGAGCAGCTTTAGAAACATCCCCAAAACTGAACTACATGGGTTTTTAAAAAATACCAGTTTATATACCATCATTCATGGGATGAATTTTCCTGTTGTTGCAGCTGGAACAGGCACTGCAGCAGAGCACTGTGCACAGAGGTGGAGATGCCAGAATTCCATTCTTAGTTTGTGTATTTAGAAGTTTGTTACTCCAACAGTTAGTCATTTTTTATGAAGAAAAACCCGTGGAGTCAAATGTTTTCTGTTTCATGATGTGTTTACACTTATTGCAATGTTCTGCATTATTTGGAACTATAAGTGTTATTTTGGAGCCTTGCTCTGTGGTGATTTATAGATCTCATAAAACACTGTGCATGCATTACAAATTTCTATTACAATACACTGAAAAGCAGATAATGCTTTTTCTACTACACATTAATAGTAGACTGTGAGTTAACCAGAAAAATAAACATTTAACAGGAAAAAAAATTTTTTTTTTAGGTCCTCAAAAACTATCTGTAATACTAAGCTTGGATAAGCCTGTTATTTGCTCTCTGGCAGCAGTAATTGCATATCTCAAAGAATTTAATTTGGAAAAGATGCTTTACAATCCGAGGTAAGTTGCCTTATGTAAACTTCCAAATCCAAGCACCACTTCTTGCAAGTTTTACCAGACAGCATCCCTGATTGTAATGAGAAACCTGCCAGCGATAAACATAGTCTTTGTAAAAATTACACCTTACGTTTGATTTCCTAATGAGAACTGAAAGAATCAGGTGGTTTCTTTGAGTGGCGTTGCGTGAAAATCTTCATGAAGTGATGTTTGTGTAGACATCACTGTCAGTGTGTGAATGGGCACGTACTGCTGCCAGGTGTTACTGAGAACAAACAAGGTGCAAAAAACCTGGTAGATACCAGGGGGAAAACTTTGTAGTGTGTTTGTATCAGCTGCCACATCTCAAGCTCAGTTTTACTGCGTAACCCGAAATGTAAGGCTTTTTGGGCCAGCTTTAAAAATAAATAAATTGCTGCGGCAGCTTAGCTTCGCAGACGTCGTTGCAGTTTGCCAGCAGTGTGTAAGTAATGTTTTCTTTCTGTAGCTCTGGAGGCAAGTATGAACTCTAGTGTGCTGTAATGCTCAGGCACTACTCAGCAGGTCTGCTCGAGCTGTTCAGTCTAGCTATCAGTTTTGAAGAAAACAGGGTGTTTAACACATCCTGGCTTTCTGGGCAGTCCCCTGGCTGGACTCAGTGGTAAGCAGGAGCGGGGAGAAGGACCACGACAGAAGCTGCTGCTAGACCACCACCACTTGTGCAAAGCTACTGCAAAACCACACAGACGTGGATGTAGTCCTGTCACCTCCTGAGCAATCCCAACACTTGGGTTTATTAGATATGCTCAGGTGGGTACTCAAGATTTGTGACAGGAGTATGCAAGTGGAATCAAATGAAAACGGAAAGATGTCGCTGCTAAAGCTTCTCTTATCCTGTCCTGCACGAGTATAAAACCTTGCTGTCCTACCTGGCTTAGCTTTGAAAATATCATTGACGCTTACTAAATAAAACAGCTTTCTCTGTCGTGGGTCCTCTGCAAAATATTCCCCCAGCTGTCTCAGTATTCCTCTGTCCCATAAGTAGGCAGGATTTAATAAAGTCAGTCTGGCTGCAGACTGGAAACTTAAACGCATGTCGTGTCATTTGTAGATCATTCACAGGGGATTCTGAGAGTTTGAAGCCTAATTTTGAAGGGCTCCCTACACTGTCAGTTTAGATTACCAGCTGCATTTAAAAAATCAGCTGCTGATGCTGGCTTTAAACGCTTTCTAAACACTTTTTCAGCTGTCCACTAAAATATTTGCAAATTATAGATGTGTTCTGAATTTTGGGATGGGTTTTTTTCCTTAGATAGCCCTTCTCTCCAAGTTGTACTTTAATGTCAACAACAAGTTTGATGTGCTTATAGACCTAATGAGGAAAGAAGTCCCGTGGCATCTCCCTTGCTGATCCATCGATCTGTGGTGTTCCAGCACTGTGGTGTGCCTAATTTATCTTCTTTGACTGCCTTTTCTTTTTCTATAATTTTTTTTTTTTAATACGCTGGCATAGGTGGAGAAATCTTGTAGAGTTTCTGAGGAAGGAAATGAATTCCAAGGAAATGCCATTTAGTGGTCAGCTGGCGGGTCACTGCTGTCACAGTGCCCCGTGTGCAATCACACGGGAGGTGAATGTTCTTTCAGCTGGAGAAAAAGCGAAATCCATCTTTTATGTAGAAGTAATTCAGCGGCAGAGGACAAATATAATTATGTGGAGGCTTATGTAGCAGCAGTCAGTCACATTTGTAACAGCTGCATCCTAAAATCAAGTACATTATAGACTGGGAAGGAAAAGCACTAAATCTTAGCATTGACATTTGCTTGCTGAAGGTTGCTCTAATGGATTTCTGGGGAATGTATGAGCATCTGAGTGAAAAGGCAAAGAAATACTTAGTATCTTGGTGATGTTCTGTAAAGAAATAAAATAACATTTTTTGAGATAACTTGTGGTCAGGAGCTTGGATCCTGCTGTGTTTATTTCTAAAGCCTTTATGCTCTGACTGTCCGATCTTGAGTTCCACTTGCTGTTTGTAGTGTGTCATGGGGATCAACAAAGTGAGCCAAATATTGAGGCAAACTCAACTTCAATATTTTTCCTAGTACCAGTGAAATGCTATCTAAATACTGAAAAGTGAAAGACTTTTAAGCAAATGATGTCAGGCTCACGAATCTCCTGAATTAGGAAATAGAAGAGAAATTACTTCCATTGCAGTGCCAAGCAACTTAAAATTCCTAGAAGAATTCAGGTCAGTGAGCATACACAGATGAGTCAGAGAGCATGAAGTTGGAGCTGTGAGGTAGTTTTCAGTTTGTTAATGTGTCACAGGTCTGGATGAAGAAGACCTGTTTGATAGGAAGAATGACAGAAAAATTCATTACACCTCTGTACCTTCTTTGGACAAACACTCTTCTCCCAGCTGAGAAAAAATTCCATATCAGTTTAGTAGGAAGAGTCATGAAGTATATAAGTCAAGGAATCCTCAGTGGTGGAGGGGGAAGCAGGTTTTGCTCTAATATATAGATGAAGCTTTTAAATCTACTTGCAAGATCCTAAAAAAAATCGAAATATTACACAGAAATAAAGATTTCTGTTGCAGTGGTCATGGCCTCCACTGGGGTGGATGGGCCACAAGGCCTAAGAACAGCGCCTGATCCCTGGTGGACCGGGACAGAGGTTTAATTCCTCCCCAGGACTGGAGTAAGATCCCTCAGAATCCCCACGTTGTTCTCGGCAACCTGTTGGCTTCCCAGCCAGTTTTGTGTAAATATTCATAAACATGTATTCCCCTGTTTCACTATGCATGATGTCTAGAAAGTTCTCCCCTGTCTGACGCCTCACTGGCTGTTCCAGTTCCCTCCTCCTTGCTATTCCCACTGGCTGTGATGTTATTGAACCCTCCCCTGCTGTCGTGCCTTAGTCATGGTGATGCCTTAGATTTTAACTTTGATACTTTTCAAATCCTGCATTGCCCAGTGTGTAACTCTGAAGTTTCTTGTAGCTTGTGAGCTGCTCTCTTAGGCCAGACAGACTCAACAAAGCTTCTCTGAGCTTGCTATCCAAGGACACCCAGACTGTCCCAGGCCCAAAGCTGTGAGCTGGGGCCTCTAGAGAGGTGGGGAAATTGAAGACAGCTAAAGTTTTAATTGGTGAGTTTATGCAGATATGCAAATGGACCAAACCTATAACAGTGTGAAGAGCTCGTGACCTGCCGTCCATCCTGGGGTCCATGTTGGAAGCAGCCTCTGGCTCCCCAGGGTGTGCCTTTGAAGGCCTTTCCAATAAATCCCTGCCTTTATTCCCTTACTCTTGTCTAGTCCGTGTTTCTAGGCAGCTGGAGAAGGCATCAGTGGCTTTCTTTTTCTCCACCCCTTATCCCTGTACTGTAAGAACCCTGGGCCCTGCCCTCAGGTTGTTCTTTGTCCCTGGACCCTCTGGAGTGACACAGCCTCTGGAACCCACACCAAGGACCCCTCCCTGCCCTCGGCAGGGTGGGACTCGCCCCTGGGACTGAGGGGCCAGCGGGAAGCGATCGCAGCAGCCCCGTCTGGGTCTGCAGGGAGGACGCTGTGCCTCCTTGGGCAACCCAGCAGCCTTGGGTTCCCACCACAGCAGGACCTCAAGGTGTGGCTAGGCTGCTTTACAGTTCCAGCAGCAAGTAAAAATAGATTTAATAATGAACGGTGCAAGTTTTTGTTAATCAGCGCTTTCTAATACCTTTACATATGGAGAGACCTTTGTTAAGGGCTTTTGTCAGGAAGCTGGTACACATCTAGGAGAGGTTTGAAGGACATTTGAGGAACCCAGTTTTGTTTGAAAAGTCATCGTTTGCAAAGCAGTTGCTGAGGAAATGCATCTTGCTGTATTTCAGTTTTACCTCTGTGTTCTCCAGCATGCTGGATATGGAAGAGAGAGACTTCTTTGTAGATAGATGAATTTCAAGAAATGCAGGAACTGAGAGGGAGACTTTGTAGATAGATGAACTTAAAGAAATGCAGGAACTGAGAGAGAGACTTTGTAGATAGACGAACTTAAAGAAATGCAGGAACTAATACACAAACCAAAAAGGGATCCAGATCAGAAGTTCTAGCCCTGTGGAAATACTCACTAATGAGTTTAAACCTGGTGAATTATGTACAAAACAAAGTTTGGGCTTGACATCCTTTGCTACACAGATTGTGGTAAATATCTTTGGCGTGAAACCTGAAGAAAATCTAAAGAAAAAGAATGCTTCTGAAAAATGGAGAGACTTGTTTTTGCTTCTTAAAGCTTTCAGGGATTCCTGCATTTCTTGTCTGTGTAGGTTCATTCTGTGGTTTATTCACCCCTAGGGATGTCAAAGACATCGACTCTAGAGGTCTGTAAAAGGTAGTTGAGCAAAGAAAATCTGTTGCTTTCAAGGTGCCTTGCAGCTTCACTCAGAAACGTTCGAGATTTGGAAAACTAAAGTGTTTGAAAAATCCGAATCTAAAAAACGTGTGTTCACTTAGGCTGAGATACCGAGTATGAAATTATGTATATTATCTCCTGTGGAGAAAATAATGAATACAGCATTAAAACCACCATTCACTGCAAGCTTCTCAAGTGGCACAATCACAGAATCCCAGACTGGTTTGGATCAGAAGTGACTTTAAAGCCCATCCCATCCCACCCCTGCCATGGCAGGGACACCTTTTTTGTCCCAGGCTGCTCCAAGCCCCAGTGTCCAGCCTGGCCTTGGAAACTGCCAGGGATCCAGGGGCAGCCACAGCTGCTCAGGGCACCCTGTGCCAGGGCCTGCCCACCCTCACGGGGAACAATCCCTTCATAAAACAAAATCTCTCCTGTCTCAGTTTAAAGCTCTTCCTCCTTGTCCTAACTGCCTGTGTAGAAAGTTGTTGTCACTGTTTTTTTATGAACCCCCTTAAGTAGTGAAAAAATGACAGAAATGATCCAATTTCTCCAGTAACACATGTGAGTGAAGTCTGAGGATGTGCTTCTCTGTCCTGAGGCCGAACAGTAGCCTTTTCATACTCACTGTCGTGCGGCCCTACTCTGGAAAAGTAATTTTGTGAGTAGGAACCTCATTCTCACGAGTAGTCCCTGTAAGATTCCTGAAGCTTCCTAGAGGCTTGCGTTTGTTTACTCTTCCCCTTTCTTCTAAGCCCAGAGCTGACACGACTCTGCCTTGCCACGCTCCTCTGTTACAGGCTCGCCAGCTGTTCCCATTGCTTGGGTTTTGTGCCGCTTCAATACTCGAGACTGTCGCACGTCCCTTCTTGGAAACTGGGGTCACAGTGTCACCTGCAGGAGGAGCTGTGGCCTCGTGATCCTGTCAGAATGATTTCTGAAAGGTCACTTTCAGCGGTGCAGGAGAGGGCTGGCAGCAGCACATTAGCATTTCACACAGGGATGGTGCTGAGACCTTTGCTGCAAAGCCAGCCCTGACTTAATAGTTACTTACAACCTTCTTCTGCCATTTGGTCTCTAAATACCTTATAAAGAATATTTTTTTTTTCCCCACATTTTTATTGAGTTCTGATCCCAGGCTGAAGGAAGATGAGTGGGTGGAAGCAAAACATGTTCTGTGCTGTGACATGTGGAATTGTTGGTTGGGCATATCCTGCAGTTGATCTTGACTGTTACTCATGTACTCTAAACGCTCAATTACCGAGATTAATAGCAGGGTGAAGTAACTCAGATAAAGAAAACACCTGGGTAATGTAAGACACACATAATTTATGCTGTGAAAACAACTTTAGCTTGTCTGGTCTGAAAGAACTGTAAATATACTGTGAAAGAAGAGTAAATCCACTGTGCAGTGGAACAGAGTGAGTTGTCTTCAGACACTCCTGAGCAGCCCTGCTGTGAACAGAGTGAGTCTTGTGCTGGGTGCTCTACAGCCAGGAGAGGTGAGGGAGCACCCGAGCCAGAAAAATCCACAATCCTGAGATTCAGATGGGACAGGAAGACCCAGGAGCATCCTTCAGCCTTTGAGAGGGGGTGGAAGGGCTTGGTTCTCACCCAGCTGTGTTTAAGAGACCAGAGGCTTGAGCAGTGGCACACAGGGAGACTGCAGTCAGTCCTGGGTGCAGAAAGGTGCTTTTGGAACACCAGATGGGATTTGTTGTTTCATGCAGGGAGTGGGGAGCCGAGCAGAAATCCTTCCTAATTAATTTTTGCCAGCATCAGCAGTTGTGACTGAAGGTAATAAAGGAAGTATTGTTCTGTTGCTGACAATATTGTGTAATTTGGAGAGTGTGGCTGGTTTTGCCTCCAGTGTTTTCTTTTGCTGGTCAGCTCCGTTGGTTTCTGAAATAGCACACAAAGCAGAATAATTATGACTATGGGTACAGTTCTGAGTCAGCTGTACTTCCAAGCTGTCATTAAACTTCTTGAGGGCCCTCAGTGGAATCTGCTTTTTTTTACAATTCTGTGGAAAACACTTCTAATTTGACCCATTATTTAGGAAAAAAACTGGTAGCAGGCCCAAGCACCTGCATACAACATAAACATATAAGATTAGTCTTTGAATATTTCATGTTTCTGAAAGTTTTGGTGCTGTTCTTGTTTTTACTGTAGCAGCAATGCAGCTGTGTGTGCCTAACAGAAAAGGTTGAGGATTCAAGTACTTCTCCAGAGGGTTTAAAATCCAATGCACTGAAAAAAATCTTGTGAAAAGTCAAGAAAACAGTTTTAGATCTTGCCCAGCAAGTGGTTCTGCTTAGTCTAAGACAGCAAAGAGTGTCCTAGATTCTGTGCAGAGGGCAGTCAGCATGGTAATCAACCCGGACAATCACGACTTGATTTGTCAGAAGCATTTAGTGAGGATAGTGCACTTCACAGTCCTGACTACTGCATGTGTATCTGAGACCAAAATGATTTTCATCTCTAACACGACTGCACACCTGGTGCCATTATTTTATTAAATAAAGCAACACAACCTTTGGGTTGGTCTCATCCAGTTCTGGTAAGGAGTACCAGAAGTCAAGTAATTTTGGTCATGGTTATTTCATATTAAAACAAAACAAAATAGTTTCAATCTCCCCTGTTTCTCTTCTGCTACATAGTTGCACTTGCAGCCTGTTTAAATTTGCAGTAGTAATAAAAAATAAGAGTATGTATTTTAATACGATGTTTTGATGATTAGTTCTGTTAAAAATCTGTTCCACTCTTAAAGTATTAATTGTTAGTCCTATCCTTTCTAGATTGTAAACTGAATAAATCCAGCATTTAGTGGAAAAGGGTTAGGTAACAGGAGGGCTGGGTTTTGTTCTGAGCTTTGTCAGAGTCATTGTAGGAAATGGGGAAGTGAGTCTGAAATTTTATTTTCCCAAGCAGAAAGTTAAAAGAAGTTATTAGTGTTCAGTTGTTCCCTTTATTTGAACAGATTTTAATTTCTTACATGGCTTTAAAAAATTTATTTGTGTAACTGTTGAGTTCTCTAATGTGAGAAACCTGACAGTGTTTCAGTGTTCTGCCCATGCCCAAATTTAAGATATACCATCTGAAATTCCTCTCCCCAGCAATTTCAAACGGCTGTCCAGTGAAACCGAGTACATGACAATTAATGGGACAACAATGAAAAATCTTGAAATTTTACAGAATCAGGTAAGGACAAATGTAATGTTTTTTTAAGAAATGCTGAGATTTTCACAGCTGCCTGACTTACTTTTCCCAGCAAAGTTCATCAACTTTGCAAATCTGACCCATAAGCCTTAAATTATTTTAAATGGGATGAGACTGAAGGAAGATAACATTTTCAGAAGCATAAAAGAAGTTAATCTGTACTAGCTTCTAGAATGAGTTAGGAATGTTGCTGCACTTTGACTAACAAAGAACTTTCCTAAACTTTAATTTCTTCAGCAGCTGCCCTTGAGTGATGTCTGCAGTAGGGTTTGTTTTAGTGCCCCTGCTCAGAGCTTTGTGCACAGACTTATTTTAACTGTTTAATTCATTCTGGTCATTTTCTAAAGACCATTGTCTAGCTAAAGGAAAAACATACTTAAATATCTTAGGACTCCTGGAGGTACATGATGTAAGGCATTGTTGATGAATGAAGTTGATAATGAATGTACAGTTGCCATATCTTAAAGCCCAAACACAATGTTTTGAATAATGTGAAGATCCTTCCACTACAAAACTGACTGCTCAGTTAAAAATAATTAGGCCATTTTGATTATTTTAGACTGACCTGAAAACTAAAGGAAGCCTACTCTGGGTCTTGGATCATACTAAAACCTCCTTTGGACGTCGAAGATTGAAGAAATGGGTAACCCAGCCCCTCCTGAAATCCAGGTGAGATGGTTCCTTATCCTGGGCTAAATCTGTGTTTTATAGTTGTGATACTGGGTATGCTCAGTGACATTTGTTTGTCCAGAAGACCTGAGGTCCACAGCAGAGCTGGCACAGGAAATGGCTCAGTAGAAGTTGTGGCTGTTATGTTTAATTTTGAAGGAGTTAAACCACTCTTTCTGGGCATAGATAAATAGTAGTGGGTTTGGACCAAGTTAGAAATTGCCTTGCAGAAGTGAGATCAGGCACCATTCTAATTCTGTATCCTTTTTCAAACAGCTAATGAGGAGCCCCTGGGACTGGAGGTTATTTTATTCCTAAACTTAGCAATTAATGTTGGATGTCTTCCTTGCTCCACAAGTATTTACATCCCTGATGTATTTAATTTCTTCTAAAGTAGCCATGTTTTTGTTATCCCTGTGTACATGTATTGCACAGGAGAGAGTTCCTTTTTATTAATCTTGAAATGTGATGATTATTTGGCCACTCCTGTATTTTGACTTTTACTTGATTTATCAGTGCTTTAGAAATGCTGTATTTTGTAGCAGTATTATGCTGGTTTTCACTTGTCTCAGTTTTGAAGTGGACTCCCATCTTTTCTGATTTCTCTTTGCAGACTCGAGTGTTGTGCTTGAATGTGAGGTAAATAGCAGTATTGAGTCCATGGGCTGCTTTTTGCTTACATTTTGAGTTTTTGGATCCATTCATTTGAATGTGTGTTTCCTGAGCATTGTCAGTGTAGGGCTCATTAAAGTTGTCACTTTGTTCCCTTCACTTGTAGCATACAGGAGATCTTTTGGCTTGGTTATCCACAGCATTTCCCTCCTCTGTTTGAATTTTGAAAATATATTAAGCAGTTCTAATGTTCATTACTTTCTGACAGGTTCCAATAGTGAGGTATACCAGTGTTTTAAGCATCGTGTTGTTGCTGCTAATTTACAAATGTTTCTTCAGAAGCATCTTTGACCAAATCTAATGTGTTAAAGCACTGTACCTCTGAAGCATCACTACTTAATTTTCTTATTAGCCTTTTTGTAATAAGTTACTTTCAGTGGGCCTTTTTAAAAAAAAAAAAAAAATCTTCTGATAATAGCTTTCATGTATCTTAGCCACTTCCAGAGGCTTTGGATGGAGGGTTTGGATGCGACCATCGTAAAGGGCATGGAAGTTAATCAGGGCATTGGTTCACCTGGAGAGCATTTAGGCGGAATTTCGCCGCCACTTTGCAGGAACAAAGGGAAACAAATCAGTTTATTTCCCTTCCTGCCCTGGCAACCTGCTGGGTTTGTCCGTGCCGTTGTCAGCGGAGGGAGCCAGAGCACTGAGGATGGCCCCGGGCAGGACCCGGCTCGGGCTCCTCCCAGACCTCTCCGGCCGTGCTGCCCCCGAGTGACCACGCCTGTGGGTCAGCAGCTCAAACACCGCTCCACGGGGAAATGGAGCTCTCACCCGGCACAGCAGACAGCAAACTGCTTCCCCGGGGACTCGAGGCCCTCTAAACCAGTATGTTTAGTTTAAATCCTCCCTTGTCTCAGTGCAGAGCCATCTTTATTCGTAGTTCTGTTTCCTTCTCCCACTCCTCTGCTCCTTCCTGCTTTTGGAGGGTGATGCTTGGCATTTTCAGGCTTCTGTGGCTGGAGGTGATGGTGCTCCTCAGTACTGCTTGAAGCTGAAAAAGCTATTCTGCCCTGTGTGCTTCTCCCTTTCTGGCTCTCAAGTTGTAATTTCGCGTAGTGAGTGCATCAGGCATCCGGCAGTATTGTTCCCAGTAATGCACACAAATGCACTCAGAGAACATTCCGTAATTGTAATTCACCTGTGCCTCCTGGAGTGACATTCTCAGAGGAAGTAAGGCTTCTGTACTGCATCTTTCCCAGTCAGTGAGTAGGTGTATCAAGAAGTGAGAGGGTGTAATTACTGCTTTATGCCTTAGAGCTGAAAATCACTTGAGATGATGACTAAATTTCCTATGAAGGAACCATACATTGGGTTGAATAAAGATGGAATGTGTACAGACTCATTTGGGCAAACTTGAGGATGTTCTTTAGATCGTCAGTGATGCAACACATGTAGAGACAAGATTTGTACATTTGGGAGAAGAAGAAATGGCAAAAAAAGGCTTAACCGAGAGGGATGTAATGTCCTCACTTACTCACCTGGGTACACAAAGGTAATGAGCTAAGAGTGTATCAGTCACCGACAACTGAGCTTTTTAGGAGGAGTGAGGACAATTGTTTTCCTGCACAAGTTATGTATTTTACGTGGGTTTTAGAAGTGCTGTCTTACCTCTGAAATTCAAGTTCCATCGAGTGCCTTTCTCACCTGATGCCTGTACGTGGAGTGCAAGAAAAGGAAATGGATGCCCTGGAACATTTCAGAGTGAGGGAAACCTGCCATCCCCAGTCAGGCCGTGGCGTTCCAGCAGGAGAAGCAGCAGAGCAGCCGAAGGGCTCGGGACAGCTCTCAGGGTCTGGTGGTGTAGCACAGTGTGATATTTGTGTTTTTGTCTGTGTGCAACAGCTACAATTAAGTTCTTTTCTAATGTGAAGTAGATCTCAGAACCCTTGAGGCTGACGTGAAAGCCATTGCTTTCTCAACAGCTGCATGAGGAGGAGAGAGGTGAGGTTCACGCAGGCCTGTCTGAGCTCTGTGGCCTGTATGTACAGGCAGCACTGCATCAGGGAGGAGATTCCCCTGACGCTTTCTCCGGCTACCTGGAAACAGAGACCAGACAGGAGTGAGGGAATAAAGGCAGGGATTTATTTGGAAAGGCCTTCAAAGGCACACCCTGGGGAGCCAGAGGCTGCTTCCAACATGGACCCCAGGATGGACGGCAGGGCACGAGTTCTTCACACTGCTATAGGTTTGGTCCATTTGCATATCAGCATAAACTCACCCATTAAAACTTTAGCTTTCTTCAATTTCCCCACCTCTCTAGAGGCCCCAGCTTACACCTTTGGGCCTGGGACAGTCTGGGTGTCCTTGAGTAGCAAGCTCAGAGAGGCTTTGTTGTGTCAGTCTGGCCTAGGAGAGCAGCTCATGCGCTACAAGAGACTCCAGAGTTACACACTGGGCAGTGCAGGATTTGAAAAGTATACAAGTTGAAGCCTAAGGCATCACCCCCACCCTCCCACTCCGCTGCTGGAGAGGTGGAATGTCTTTTAACCACCAGTGGGTGGACAGGATATGTGATTTCTGGTACCTTAGCCAGGGAGGAGGGAGAGACCTTGCTGTGGAACTGGGAGAGCACCTGGCTGCTGTTTGCCTCTCTGTTGCAAAAGTGCCTCCTTTGGGTTACAAGAGTTTCTAATGCGAAACTGTAAAAGCTTAGGGGTTTGTGTGTGAGATAGACTGGAAGTGGTGAAATGCTGGCGGTGTGTGATGTGCACATAATAGTTTGCACAGTAATCTCTCCCCTTGGGGTGTTCTGTACAGGTTTTGGAGGGTTTTTGTGTTTGAAGTAGTTTAAACAGACTGAGTGACCCACAGGTGCCCTGATTGTATTTCTTTAATACTCTTTCGTCTCTCTTAGATTTTTAGTGTTACATAGGATGTGCCTGCATTTATTTGCAGCCAATTTATATTCACCTGATCTTTTTCTAGTTAAAGCTGATGTTTAAATCTCAAGAAAGGAGAATAGTATCTGTTCAGACAGTTGCCAAAAACATGCCAACCTTTGCTTTATGCATTAGAGGAACCGAAAGTTTCATTACCTCTCATAAACTGGATTTCCATTTTCTTCCCCTGAGATTCCAGTATACTTTGTTCCCCATTTCTTCCAGTTCTGGACAAGATGATTTTATAATACTGAAGCCTTGTATGATAGTGGTGATACTGACTATTAGTCTGAATATGCTTTGTCCTCAGGAGCTCAGAATGACTGTAAATATAGCAAATTCAGAACTGCACACTTCAGGACTACAGACAGTTCCTTCAGCTCCTGAGGAAGTTGAAGAGTGTGAATTGGCATTACTGATGCAACATGACTTGCTTGGAGGATATAAACTGTAGAACTTGGAGGAAGAGGGTCCCTTTATAATGAGACTGGCAGTGACATGTCTTTTATAATATAAAATAGTGTCTCATTCTAAATTTTCTCACTTTGAACGTGTTGAGTGCTGTTGTATTTATACTTCTATACACAAAGTATAATCCTAAAGGAAAGTCTTTCAAGTTTGACTTTGTCCTTGTTCTCATAATTAAACTCTTGAGGGTGGTAAAACTAACTATCTAAAAGTTCTTGAGGAAACCCATCTTAGTTCGGACTTAAACTGGTTCCCATTTGACACCATCATCATCCAGAGCAGGATTGGAATATTACTTTTTTCCCCAGCAGTAATTTATGAATAAAATGCACTAATTCCTACAGCAGGGCTAAATTTCCCTCCTAAGAATAACGACTTTATAGAATCAGTGCCAGTATAAAATGCACAAACGCGGGTTACAGCATATGCCTGAGATCTCGAAATTGTTGTAGGAAAGAAAAAGATTGCAGCATCATCACATGTATTGATTCCTTTTTGCTAGCTGTGTTTTGGTCCCTTTTGAATGCTGTGTCTAATTCCTTATAAATGGAGCAATCAGGCATTCATTCATGTTGGCTAAAGTAGCTAATTGTTCCCTTTTTAGGCACAAATAGTTGAAATACGTTGTGTATGAACATAAACAAAAGTGTTTGATTACCATTTGCATATTTTGGACGTTCTTTTAACAGATGTGAAGATAAAGTTTAGGGGACTTGTGCACTGCTGTTAAGTGTCTGAGATCCATTCAGGGAGGTTGTCCTTCCTGGCTGCATGTTTACATTGGACCTCTCTGGAGAGGCAGGAGACATCACGAGTCTTGAGAGTAAATTACTTGGAAAACAAGTGAGCAGATCCAGAAGGATGCTTAAATTTTTTTAGGTTTTGCTTAAATTTCACTGCACTAATTATGATATAATCACCCTTGTTTGTGCTTTTTCGTTGGTGCTAATGGATGAAATTCCAGTGGTCACACCACAATTTGATGGATCAGGGTTCATTCTGTAAATTAGCCAGTTTCTGGCTTAGCAAGCACTTACGTAAAAAGCCAGAGGTAAGGGTGGCATCCCAGCATTAAGGGGAAGGGAGCACCCAAGATTGGGCGGGGCTCATGTGATGCCTTAGGTTTTAACTTTTATATTTTTTCAAATCCTGTACTGCCCAGTGTGTAACTCTGCAGTCTCTTGTAGCTCGTGAGCTGCTCTCCTAGGCCAGACAGACACAACAAAGCTTCTCTGAGCTTGCTATTCAAGGACACCCAGACCATCCCAGGCCCAATGCTGTAAGCTGGGGCCTCTAGAGAGGTGGGGAAATTGAAGAAAGCTAAAGTTTTAATGGGTGAGTTTATGCTGATATGCAAATGGACCAAACCTGTAACAGTGTGAAGAACTCGTGCCCTGCCGTCCATCCTGGGGTCCATGTTGGAAGCAGCCTCTGGCTCCCCAGGGTGTGCCTTTGAAGGCCTTTCCAATAAATCCCTGCCTTTATTTCCTCACTCCTGTCTGGTGTCTGTTTCCAGGTAGCTGGAGAAGGCATCACATGGCTGAGAGGAAGGACAGAAGTTGGAGGGTTCACCAAAGGCCCTGCAGTTCCATCAGTAAATTCCACACTTGGCAGGGAAATTGTTCCGTGAGTCCTGAGCGGGACAGGCACACAGCAGTGGGGTTTGACCAGAGGGATAGAGAGGGGAGGTGGATCAGAGAGGGAGAGAGGCAGAAAGGGAGAGAGTGGTCATCGTTCCTGGCCGCAGCGCCGGTGTGGCTGACGGGGTGTCCAAGCCTGGGCCGTGCACACCTGGGCCCCCCGCTCCTGCAGGGACCTGTTCACAGGTAATACCTCCTGCCTCGGAGATAAGCTCCTGGGTTTCTGTGCAGAGTAATTATGAGAGGCAGTCTGTCCCAGACCTGTCTGGAGAAGGGTCAGAGGCTCTGGGGGTATGGGGTGGTCCTGGCCCTTCCGCTTGCTGACCTCGTTCCCGTGCTGATCTCCAGCGGGCACAGCACGGATGTTTGTCCCGGGAAAGTGCATTCCTGCCTCCGCAGGGCCCCTGCTGCAGCCACAACAGCCCTTGGCTGGCATTGCCAGCAGCCTTGGCTGCCTCTGCAGCCGGCGCCCATCGGCGCTGGGGACTTCATCCCCCTGACCTCCCAGGCTTCTGCGCTAAGCCAGGGCTTTATCTGCCTGTCCTTTAAAAGGACATCCTGACTTTGTAGACTGCATAGTGGCAATTCTACCAGGGCTGTGGGTTTGGGTGGCATTAACTGCCTGTCGTGAAAGGGAGTGGTCTAAGGCAGAGGACACTCTGTACCATTTAACGTGGTCTTTAACTTAATCAGCTCATCCAAAGTCTTCATTTGTGAGCCGTGGTCTGAGGGGAGGTCAGAAAAAAACCCTGTAATATATAAGTGAGTAATTTAAACTATACATTTTCATTCTTTACAGTTAGCTGCTTGTCAGCTGCTTGTCAGCTGCAGTTAGGAGGCTGCTAGGCTTTGATTTAGGCACCGTAGTCCATGGAAAGCAGTGCTTGTTGTTTCATACCCTTCATTATGTTTTTTAAAGGGTTGAATTCCTGTGGCTGACAGTTCTGCATATCACTGTTCTCCTAGAATGGATGTAATAAAATTAATTTTAATTGTGTACACTGTACTTGAGTTATGCCCTTAGCATGATGAATGCATTCATACTGTGTGCATTCAGCATAAGTTAAGAGATTCCTGATAAATTTGTATTTATTTACCTTGGACTTAAATAATACCTTACATGAATGAATGTGTCCTGCAGTTCTTACATTGCAGTTACATTATCAATTTCACTCTCCTTTAAATGTAATGTTAAATTATCACATCTAGAGATGTTAGGTGTGCTTTGCTGCAGGAGAGACCAGCAGATCTCTGTCACCACTCCAGCAGCCAGCAATCCTGTTTAGGCTGCTCAGATGTTAATTCAGTGCAGTGCTTTCATGTCTGCAGCCTTCTGCTTTGTCAAAATAATTTTTAGTTCAGGATTCAAACATCTTCTTTGTATTTTCTAATTTTCTGTATTGTTCACTAATTGGCAGCAGAATAATGCAGGGGAGTATCTCATTATTTCACTTCAAGTAGTTCTTTTAAATGACTGCAATAACAATTCTGCAGTTAGATTTTGTTATGTTTAAACACACTGCAAAGTGATTTTAGTGTTGTATTAATGATGCTATTCTTAGAGGGGGGTATGGCAGAAGTAAGAGTATTGCTTTTAGTCAACTGAATTATGTTACATTATTGCACAGAAGATTGCTTGGAAAATTGGATAAAGCTCAGATTGCTGACATGATTTATACAGATGAGAAAGAACAGGCTAATATTGCACCTAAATGCAGCATGGAGTAGTAGCCAGTTCAGCTGGCTGTTGAATTTCTTTGCGTAACGTTAGATTCAGGTTTTCTGGTGGGGGAATTCTTTCCCAGACCATGCAGAGATTGGCAACCCCAAACTGTACACCACGTGTGCTGGATAACTGTGCAGTGCAGAACAAATGTCTTTAGAGATGGCTTAGCAGCTAGTCAGTGTAATATACATATTTATATATTGGCACTCAATAAAATGTTTGTTCATTTCACTCTAAATATTTAAAGTTTAAAAGCATACTATCAAATTCATCGTCTGTTTTTATGATACCTTGTCCCAGTCCTTCCTTCCTCATGGGCACGGTGATTTACACAATTCTTTGCTGCGCTTTCTGACTTTTGAAATAGGAATCCCACTAGGTTTTCTTTACAGGTGGAAAAAAATGGGTCATTTGGTGCTGAATGCCATTTTCCTGACCCTTTCTTGTCTGTGGGATTAAAGCAGAAAAACTGTAGGGATGCTTAGTTTTAGATTACTGGAGCTGCAGTAACACAGCCATATGTGAGGATGATTAAAGTGCAGATTAAGCTTTGGAAGGAGGAGTTTCTTGAATATCTGCATCTATTTAACATATTACTGCCAGTTTCCAGTTGGCTACGTAGTAATGGCGCTGCTTAAATTAAGTTACAGTGATCTGGAACAGAGTTTTGCTGCTTACAGTGCTTTTCATAATAAAACATAAAGGTTTTTATCTTGTTTAAGGTACATATGTTTATAATTTGGCAGTTCGGTACTCCCTCAAGGGGAGGAGAAGTGTTCCAGGGTTTCAAGTACAGCAAACTGAAATAATTCTCCATGAAAATGGAATTGTGGGTGGCGACGCTGACCCTTCAGAACACCACTGTAACCGTTTGCTGGCTTTGAGCTGCATGCTCGGGGTGTTCCGTGGCTCTGTCAGCGATGCCAGCCCTGCTTAGGTTCCTCCATCACCCCGCTGTCGCTCTCGGATGGGCAGAGCTGAAACCTCTGCTCCTGTGGGCCACTCAGCCCTGCCAGGCTGCTCCAGGACGTGGGGTGGCTCTGGTGGCTCGGGGCCAGGGCTCGGGTTGTTCTGTGCTCCAGCAGCACCACTGGCAGTGGCCGCTCTCTGCTGCTGCCCACAGGAACCGGGGGGAAGGTGTAAATTTGTGTGTTGGCGTTGCTGGAGCGGTGGATCAGGTGTTCTGGAGACCTGCAACAGGACTGCTGAGCAGAGCCTGCCGACTCGGACCTTTCCGTTTGCCTCAGGGTTGGGAAGAAAACCAGTCTTGGACCGTGGAGTGTTGTGAGTGCTGTGGTGCAGTCAGAGAGCCTGTCCCGTTCAGGGACAGCAGCGAGTTCCTGGGGTGCCCAGGCAGCAGAGGCTGTCCCCTGTTCACACGGCAGCAGCAGGAGGGTGCATCTGCCCGTGCTCCAGGGCACGGGTGGGCAGGGCTGGCCTGGTGCTGTACAGCAAGGCTGCCCTGGGGGTCAGGCTGTGTGTTGGTGGCAGGTGAGGGGATGGTTTTACTGTTTTGGTGCAAAGCAGTACGACCCTGAAGCAATCCTGTCACGTGGCAGCTGTTAGATTTGTGTTTATCTGGGCGCACAGCCCGGCATGATGTTCCTCTTCCACATGAAGCATTTTAAGATTTCAAGGATTCAGCTGTCTTCAGGGCCAGAGGCCTCTGGCTGCTGGGCTGTTGCAATGTCTGCAACCTGTGGAGGTGCCTGATTTCTTTGGTTTCCTCATGGACACTATTTACGAGCAGCCACACTGGCAACTGGCCTGAAACTTCTGCAGTAAAAGCCAGGGGCAAGACGGGCAATCTTCCAGAAATCTTACATCTTAGTTCCCATCCCTCTGTGCTGGCTGGGCTCTGAGCATCTCGCTGGTCCCTGAGGTCGAGGGCTGGGCTGCATTTGCACACACTTGTCTGGGATGAGAAGTGTCTGCATCAAACGACTGATTTCTCCTCAGACTGAGTGGGTGGATGGGCTTCGGATACCCCCATCTACCCCTACTCTCAGTACTTCCCTAGAAAGCAGCAGGAAGGCAATCTGGCTGCACAGAAAGCAAAAAAGGAGTCACCTCTGCAATCTCCAGGCAGTCCACGAATATGTTGGAAGGATACAGGGGAGACTGGGGTGAAACTTGGTGGTAGTTGTCCATTTCTGCAGCCCTTTGCTTTTAGGAATATGATGTAAAGAAGCTTCCAAGAACTATGGAATTGCCTCTTCTCAGTAAGGAAAGTGTTTCCTCACTTCAGGAGGACGTTTCCTTGACTTCAGTCCTGAAATGCAGAGATAAATGTTATAGGTTTTATCAAAAAAACAGTAAAAAGCCCAACACGTTTCTGATCCTTGTAAGTACCAATCCCTGGTTGGGATCAGACACAGAGGGGCAAACTGGGAAGGGGTATTTACAACCTGCTGGAATAAAGTATGCCACATGGAGTTCGGATGTGCACTCCAAACTCCCCCTGCCCATCCTCCAGACACTTGTCTGTACATTTGGGGTGGAATACTCAGGAGTCAGTGTTAACTCGTGTTGCTACGGCCAGAAACACCTGCAGAACTGGGCACTGCAGTGTGCATTGGGCTGCTGTGAGCATGGACGGGGAGAATGAGCTCATGTCCAGGATCTGGCTTGCGTTTTGAATGAACTCCCAAGATTCTCTGCATTCCTCAGTTCTTTTACTAAGCTACTCATGAGGATGTGGCATTAGTCAAAGGTTAAAAAAAAAAAATCAACCCAAAACAAACAAGAGGAAGAGGTTCACTAGATGTATGCCTTCCCCTCAGAGAAACACAAGTTTTAATTATTGATCTTCTTCTTTTACAGTGAAATAAATGCCCGGCTTGATGCTGTCTCTGAAATTCTGCTGTCAGAATCCAGCGTGCTTGGTCAGATTCAAAATCTTCTTTGTAAGCTGCCAGATTTAGAGAGAGGCCTCTGCAGTGTCTTCCACAAGAAGGTATGCCCATCATGACACTAATTTACTGTTTTCTAAACAGCATCATTCTGTCTTGCTGTCTTTCCTTTGGTTTTGCAGGTTTGTTTAGAAATGTTTGCTGCTTAGCAAGACTGAGGCTGACATACTAAAGGGACGTGAGTTTATAAAAATCAGATGTGGTAAAATCTTATTTTGTGATCAGCCATGTGCTGACAGAAGAAATGTCTGGGTAGGGTTCTGAAGCACATGCTTTGGATTGCTAGTGACAGCAGGAAAACGTGTGGTATTCATGACTTAGGGGCTGGATTCAGCGAGGTGGGATGGTGCAATAGGCCCTTTTGCCATTAACTGTTATTTGCCTTCAAGCTTTGCGTTCCATATGCTTATCTAAAATCACAGGTGCGAGTGGAATCACTTGGCTGTAGTCCACTGCTCTCAAATGAACGTTGGTTTGTTTATAAATTCTCTGGTTTGAGAACTCATGTCTGCATTTTAATAAGAATCACTTGTAATAAGACACTGACAGCTCTTAGTTGGAGCAGATTAATGTGCCAACAGCACCTGTGGAGTACTTTTATTTCACTGTTCTATTTAGAGGTTTTGACTGTTTTAGATGAAGGAGTAGAATGAGAGCAAAGTTGAAGTTTTTTGGGATGGTACAGCATAAAGCTTTCCTGCCTCTGAAAATCTGAAACCCAATTATTGTACAATTTTTAACGCCCTGAAGCGTTGCAGTGTTTGGCTCTTGGAAAGGCTTGTGTGTTTCAGTGAAAGGGTGCAGAGGTCCAGCCATAAGGAGGGTTGTGGTACAAGGGAGTGTGCACCGATTTGCCCATCCTCTAAAGTGTACCATATTCACATGATACAATTGTTGGGTTTCTTTGTCCAAACAACCGCCCAGGAATTAGGTAATTCACTTTTTAACGGTTTAACTCATTTCAGGTTTCATACACAGCACTGTTTCTAGGAATATATCTGTATTTCACAACATCCTGGCACTGCTCTGCTGCTGCCCTGTGGGGTTTTTTTGGGTTTGGTTCGGTTTGTTTGGTTTTGTTTTATTTTCTGTATGTACTTATTTCTTCAGGCATCCCTCCCTGCTGTAGAACTGCTTGCCTCCCTCAGCTTTAAGCTCACTTTTAGGTGGAGCCATGCAGAGACCTGAACTTTCGTGTGGCTTTTGAAATGAGGTGCCAGTGCAGTTTGTCTGAACAACAGCCACTGTAGCATGAAGGTATGTGCTTAGTGAGTCAGATGTTGGAAAGAAGCTGCAGGCGAGGAGAAATGCTCCAGCAGAATCCCTAAAAAGGGTAAATGAGGGGGGAAAGCTCTAAGCACACACTTCTCATTTGAGGAATTTGCTTCCCCTGTTAAAATCCTGGCTTATGCAGAGCGCTGTGGAGAGGACCTGAAGCACTTGAGTAATCCCTGAAGACCTTTAGGACTTCAAGGAGATGGCAGTGCCCCTGAGAGACAGGGTCTGTTTTCAATAAAGAGTCAAAAGCTGATTCTGAAGCACAGATGGTGGATATGGAGCCTGAAGAAAGGTCCCAGTGAAGCAGATACGTATTCAAGAACATGGAGCAACTGGGCTTCATGGATTCTTCTGTGGGCTTTCCCCCCAGCAGTGAATGCTGCCATTTCAGTTCCCACTACGGAACCCTTTCCAGTTCTGTTAATTCCACATGTCCATCTCCCACACACTCCAAGTGAGATTCAGTGCAATTTCATTCCCATTAAGGGATCCAAGACTCTGAGTGGAACACACTGATGGCTTTACTGAAGGAATGTGCTTGTTAGTTCAGTGTCAGCTGCAGGAAAAATAGGCAAATGTGACAAGCATTTCATCCTCCAGGCCCTTTATCCTTCAGTGAAGTTATTGTTTGAGGAGGTGTGCTGTGCAAGGAGCCTGTGAGGTGTACAGAGATGGCTGGGGTGTCTCAGTCATTCCAAACATTCTTTGGAATGTTTTTTACTTTCAGGTCAGCCACTCCAGAAATTCTATTGAGCAAAGCCCTGTGCACCAGTAACCTCTAAAGAAGACAGAAAAAAATGAAGCCAAAACAGTGGTCTGTAAGGGAAGGCATCCTGATGGGAACTCTTGTGGGAAAGGACATCCCTTGTGTTTTCCTGGTCTGACTTACACTAGTTTTTTTTGAAAGCCTGCTAATAAGTCATACCTGGTAGCATAATTCAAGCTGGCAGTTGTTAACCTGGCCCCTTCACAAGTTCCCATTGCCTCAAACCACCAAGATTTGTTTCTGATTTACCCCGGGTATCAGCAATCTTGAATTAGAACACTGAATTAGAGCAGTATTTTTGCAATGGGAAATAGATATTACCTTGGTGTTCACAGTTCAGCTGCAGTTTTTTCCCCAGCCTGAATTAGGGCTGTGGTGATGCCTTCTCCAGCTACCTGGAAACAGAGACTAGACAGGAGTGAGGGAATAAAGGCAGGGATTTATTTGAAGGGCCCTCAAAGGCACACCCTGGGGAGCCAGAGGCTGCTTCCAACATGGACCCCAGGATGGACGGCAGGGCATGAGCTCTTCACACTGTTATAGGTTTGGTCCATTTGCATATCAGCATAAATTCACCCATTAAAACTTTAGCTTTCTTCAATTTCCCCACCTCTCCAGAGGCCCCAGCTCACACCTTTGGGCCTGGGACAGTCTGGGTGTCCTTGAGTAGCAAGCTCAAAGAAGCTTTGTTGTGTCTGTCTGGCCTAGGAGAGCAGCTCACAAGCTACAAGAGACTCCAGAGTTACACACTGGGCAGTGCAGGATTTGAAAAGCATAAAAGTTAATATCTAAGGCATCAGTGGGAGTGGCTAAGGAGGCAAGAGCAGTACTGCAGCTGCCACGGAGAGAGGAGTTACTTCACCAGGACTGGTTGTGTTCGCAGTCCGCGCAGGGCCAGCACTCGCCACCTCGCCAGGCCGAAATGCTCTCCACTGCACAGGGCCCCGCTCCTCCCTGTGGGAAAAGAAGGGTGACGGGAGGTGAAATGTTTGAGGACTTCTGGGAAGCACTGAGAAGCTGCCCGCGAAAGGCATCTGAGGAGACGGGGAATTTTAAGGAGCTCGGTCTCAGCAGCGCCTGGAGGTGATGGCGGAACCAGGCCTTGGTGGCGGAGGGGGTGCTTGGAGTTTTCCAGCACCGGAGCAGCCTGTGGAGCCTGAGGAGGATCACCAGATCACCCAGCACAATTCGCACCACGCACGTTTCCTTCCGGCGTCAGTGGGAAATACGAATGGCAGGACCCTACTTTTTTTTGGCCTCAGTTAAAGTGTTCAGCCTTGCCTTGGAGTGTGGCAAAAGAGGGTCAATGACCGATGTTTGAACAGGTTTTAAAACTAGTGCAGAGTAAACATGCCATTAGTACTTGCAGAAATGTGTCCTACAGGGCCAACCCGGTGTTTCTTGCTGTTTTCATGCCTGGTTTTTCAGTATGTTTCAGAAGATAAATATTTTTACAGGCTCAACCCATAAATGTTTATCTTATTTGTACCCTTTGCTCAAGAAACATTATTTTTTGACTAAAGCACAGTCGCCAAAGGATGCATCATAACAACTGGCCATTAAATGTACAAAACAGATTAAAGTGGAGCTGTTTACCTAGGGAGGGAGAGCAATAATCAAACGTTACCTCCACATGTAGTAAAACATCATTTCAGTTTGTTCTGCCTCTGACTTCAGCCCCGGGCTCTCTCTCATTCGCAGTTCCCCACAAGCTGCTGCAGTTGGGGAAACCTGTTCAGCTCTGGATCAGGCTCTGAAGGTTTCCTGCCCACGTGCCAGGCTGCTCACCTGAGCAGAATGGAGCGGGCAGGTGCTGCAAGGGGGGTGTTTTCTGCCTGTCTGCCCACAGCCTCCCTGAGGGATTTGCCTTCCTGTTTCTAGTGAATATCTCACTATTTCTGGGGCACAGTCGGACTCCTCAGAGGACAAGGGTGCGGCTCAGTTGGGTGCCGAGTGGTAAAATCGCTCAATGATGCTAAAATGTGCCCTTCCCTGCAAGGTGCATTTGATATTTCATTGAAGAGGGTGTGGTTTTCAGAAGATTCAGAGAAAAATGTTACGGTTTTGGTATTTTGGTTTGTTTTTTTTTTCTTGTGTGAAATGACTACCTGTTGTATATGCCCAAGAAATTAGTTACTAGTTGTGTGGAATGTTTGAAATACATTTTCCCCATAGGATAATCCTTTGACTTCAGCTAACATATACCTTGTATTTTTTACCTTTTTTCCCCACCATGATAACAGCATGCACATCTTGCTTGTACTACACTTCTAATCTTTTAAACAATCTGCATCAGAGATATTTTTAGGTGTGCAGTGCTAAATGATGATTTGAGCAAACTGTTGCCTGTTAAGCTGATTAATATAAAGTCATAACAAGGGGACTTAGTAATCTTAAAATTAAATGCCTCCTTTTTCCCAAACCAAAGTCTGCTCTCTATGCTAAACAGATAAAGGTGGTCATTACAGTTTGAAAGGAGTGATAAATGTGTACTGCATTTAGACACTGGTATTTTTTTTTTTAATTTGAAATGCTTTTAACTTGGAGCGAGTGGTCAGTCGCTGTCAGCTGTGGGTCTCTGTTGGAAACAATCTCAGTAATGTAAACAGGGCTGAATTGCTGTCAGTGTTGCTGAGAGGGTGTTAGATCTCTGTTAGATCGCTGGCAGCCACCCCGTTTTCAGGACAGCTTGATAAACTGCTGGATGAAACGATTGTTTTGCATCACTGTCAACTCCGAGGTTATTTCTCCACTGCCAGAGAAGTCATGGCTATCACTGGTGTCATCTCAAAACCAGACTTCAAAAATAGCATTGGATAAGCTTGTGAGAATCTTGTGTGAATGCAAGGCTGTTAATCCTGCTTTACATAAACAATATTTACCGTATTTTAAAAGCTTCTAATTTATAACATAGTTATGTATCTTTTGTAAGTTTATTTAGGATTTGAGTGGAATCAGTCCCGCTGCAATGGAGCCTAGCTTTTCAGAGTTATTTGAATGTATCTGTTCCAAGTTATCTGTTTGCTTAGTAAGTTATTTCTGCAGTGGAGACATTAAATTTTAGATGCAAACTCCTGCAGTGTTACTAAGATGGAGCCAGGGGAAACAGGAACACTCTGAATAAGCACAAAAGGGGTGTGTTCACCCCCATTCTCGGGGACACTCTTTTCAAGAAGGTTGTTTGCGGTAAAACACGGTGAATTGCCCTTTCTCCACAGCTCTGTAGTCACAGAATCAAACAGGTTTTAACTCATTAGGTGACTCTTACAGTGTCCCGTAGGCCATCAGAGTTGCTGTGAGGAACTTAGGCGTGTTTATGAACCATCTTCTGAGAAATCTCTTAACTTGAAGAGTCGTTTTGGGTGACACTGCCTGGAAGTCCAGCTTTCTTCTCTTAGTGACGCCTCAGCCTCACCAGCCTCACCACCCTGACTGGCAAACACCTCAGCCAGGTGTTCTCATGTACACCCACAAACAGTTCCCCTCCCCACACTCCTGCAGATTGTGTACTGATGAAGGCCCTATTTATTTCCTTTTGTAAAAAAGAACAATTAACCCCACCACCCCAGTAAACACCACCTGTGGAACTGATGTGTTCCTTAGCGTGCATATCTGCTCGTGCTCCTGTCCTGGGCACTGTTCCCCTGTGAATCACCCCGCTGCCTCCAGGGGCCTCCTGGAGTCCAGGGAAGGAGTCTGGCAGGATTTTATCCCTCGCCTGCATGGATGTGGGTGATGATGGTGATGATGCAATCAGTCAGAAAGTGTTTTATGTGACTTTGCGTCCAAACCTGGATTTATCGTTTGTTTACAGTTTCAGGCCTTTCCTCCGTGCTTTGATTTCAAGCACCATTGACATATTTACTCCTTTGTTGTTCTGTTTTATTTTGTTGTCAGAACTTTCACAAGATAGAATCAGTAAGTCCCAGATTATCAGAAAGATGATGATAAATTGCAGCAAGATTTTTGTAGAGGAAACCGAAATTTTTCGTGAGGCAGAATAATGGATTGTTTATGAAGTAAGACTGAAAGACCATTTTTTTTTTTTTGTTAAATTGATGATTAAAGGAGAACAGAAGGCTTAGGGGTGTTTGAAGGGTGTTAACAACAAAGAAACAGTTGAGTTAGGGCAATACAAAAGAGTAAAACCAGAGATATTGGGATTACTTTAATGGAAAGGAAATTTGTGCTGCCTTATAACACTTTCACATGGTGATAGTTGTTGCATTATGGATTAGTGGTAAGCACACAGTACCTTGCAATATATGGGCCTGAGAGCAGACAAAAAAGAAAACTAGCACAGAAAAATTGGAGCATTTGCAGGGAAACCTCCTAATGGGTCTCCGCTATCCCTAACTCTGTGGTTCTGTAAAATAGGTGAGCTTAGGTTTTCCAGAAACATTCTGAGTGCAGTGTCTGTGGCCTTCCTGAATTCCTAACTGTGCTTAAATTGCATTTTGGCTAATACTTGGTTCTGTGTTTGGGTACAGACATTCCTTGGGAATAACTGCGGTGTAATAGGTGAGAGAATTGCCTTAGTTCTTACATTTGAGTGTGGGAAGGAAGAGAAATAAAAATTTACTTTTGGGGAGAAATTGAAAGACAAAGGATGACAAAAAAAAAATGTAGATGTGCTCTAGGAAATAGTGATTCACTGTAGCCTACCTCTTCTGGGAGCAGTGTTGTACTGATCACCACACAGTCCTGTCCAGAAATGAAATTCTAGATTGCTGTGGTAGAAGAGAGAAAAAAATGTAGGAGCAGAAGGAGGTGGCAGATGAAGAACATTATATATCCTACTCCCTTCCTTGCATCCTCAGGTGAGGAAAATAAGCTGGTTTTAAGCTTATATAAGCTGAAAATAATTCTTTCAGCATTGTCAGTTGACTGATAGGAGAGTTTCAGAAGACTAAAGGGGGGATGTTTCTACAGATCAGTGAAGTACAAAAAAAAAAAAAACAAACCAAACCTGGCATGATTATTTATTTATTATGGGCAACGTTTTTCAAACTCTCTGAACTGGGAATGTCCTGGGAGTGCAGCTGAGTTCAGTGAGGTTTGAGAGCACCGGGTATCCCGCGGGAGCAGGTTTCCATTTGCTGTGCAGCTGTGCTGCAGCACGGGTGCAATCCCAGTGCTGTGCAGAGCATTTCAGAGTCAGCATTGCCTCCTGCGTGGGCGGGCACAGGCGCCTGGGGCAGCTGGTGGGGGGATTGGGAGTGTGCAGGAGGGAGTTGTTTCAGGAGGGGTGGTCACTGCTTGAGAAGCCCTCCCTGAAAATGAGCTGAACTGTGCCGACGCTGAGGAGCATCCAGAACCTAACAGCAAAGAGCTTGAACCACATCACAGGTAACAGTCATGGTTCCAAAAGGGAGAGGAGGTTCTCTCCCAAGGCAGGTGCTGTTGGTGAGAAGCTGCTTGGAAGGGAACCAGAGTGCTCCTGCTCTGTGAACAAGGCTCTGACACCCGGTTTGGGATGTTCCCTTTGAGGGAGCAGAGAGGCAGAGAATACCCTGGGTAAGGGCCTGAATGAGGAAGGAGAATCTTCCGTTGTGGTGAGGAGAGGATGAAGGGTGAGGAGAGGATGAAGGATGCAGAGGGGGCTGGTGTGTTCTCCTCTGTCCCGCCTCACGCAGGCCTGGGAGCAGCCAGACAGAGCCCAAGCTGGCAGCAGCTACAAGCACTTTAAACAGGGCCTGCTGGTTTTCCCTCTGTCTGCATTTTTTCTTCTTCCTGTGTTCCTGTTCCCGGTCTCTCCCTGTCTGGGAGTACCTGACCTTGCCTTCCAAACCCTGTCCTGCCAGGGCAGCAGCCTGGGGCTGCAGGACAGCGCTGGGGTGCACAGGACCAGATGGACAAGGCGTGGTGCTCCTGAAATTACCCAGCCTGCTTTTTTTTGCTGTTTGCACGTTGTTGCCCCATTTTCTGCTTTTGTGTGCACGTCTGCCCCCAGAAAACAGGAGCACTGGAGATCAGCTCTTGACAAATTTCCCAGGACGGTGGTAGATACAATTGGTGTGATTGATTAACCCCCAGCAGCTCTGTCGCTGTCCGTACATTTTGCTTGCATCCTGTCACATTTTGAAAAAAGCAAAAGAACCCGTTGGTTTTCTTTTAGTGAAAATGTAATGCATTGTAATGATTCAGACATTGCTTCCCTTCCCAGTGCTCTACCCAGGAGTTCTTCTTGATAGTCAGCACCCTGTCTCGTCTGGAGTTGGAAATCCAAGCTTTTGTCCCAGTCATACACTCCCATGTGAGATCTCCTCTGTTAAAAAACGCACTGCTGGAAATCCCAGACCTTCTCTCCCCAGTGAAGCAGTATTTAAAAATCCTTAATGAAGAGGCAGCCAAGTAAGTAGAGAAAATACATGATTCTTCTGTGCCTCACGGGCTTTCTGACTAAATGTGTTCAGGTGTGCAAATTATGCATCTCGGTGTAATCCACCTTAGTTTTATATTTTAAATTTTATATTTATGGATGTACAGTTCCTTTTAGTTAAAGCAGAGGTTGTTGTTGTGGCTTCCATTCTGTTTTTGAAGTTGGTGAGGGACTGTTTTGCCTAGTGGGTGTCTGCCTCAGGCTGAATGATTTTTTTGGAAGTGTCTCACCTGTTTTGGGTGATGAATTTACAGGGAAATATGTTTTGCATTATGTTAATTTGTTTAACAGCTTTTTAATTAATTTCTTTTTAAGAGAAGCTACTCCTTTTAAAGACAGACTTGACCTTCAGCAGAGTGGCAGCTCTGTTGTCAGGAATATGCCCTTCACTATTTTTGTGAGAATTCATCAAAGCTGTCTGCCCTTTTTTGTCTTAATTACGTCCATTGTTGGTCCAAGAAAAAAAAAAAAACACAGAGGAAGAAGATGCTAAATTGGAAATAATACACCTGATATTGGAGAATATATTTAAATAATTTGCTGTGTACTGTTAGTTCTGAAGAACTGCTGCCTCCACTGTTAGCCCTGCATTCTTTGCTGAGGTTGTGGCAAAAAGTTTATTGTGTCATTATATGGGGGCAGCGTAGCCTTAACTTATTTTTATTCAAAACAGACCAAAAATAAGCATCCACTTCATTTATAAAACATTTCTTGTCTTTTCCAAACTGAGATGTAAAATTAAACCTAAGAATCGAAGCCTAGGACTTAATTTTATTTGCTTCTGAACTAGAGGTGGATCCAAGGTGTGTAAATTTAGAAGTTGAGAAGGGCAGAAGGATTTCCTCTGCCCATTGAAAAGGTCGGAGCATGAGATTTCTGCTGATGCCTGGTGCCCAGTTACAGTTGTGACAGTTTATTCCAAAACAGACTGTATCTAAATTATACCAGATTTACTGTAGGTAGGTTCAAAACAGGGGGTGTTTTTCTCTGTCGCTGCACAAATGATGGCTAGAACAGTATACGAGATATAATTGATCTGCAGAACGGGCAAATTGCATTTACACTTACTCAGAATGATTAACCCAACTTACTGTTTGGCCTTTATATCTCTCAAATGTATGTGGCAGTATTGCTTTTACTCAAAAACATTTCTTTCATCAAAATCGTGGCGTCTACTCGCATCCATCTGTGCACACACTTGTGCACATACTGCATCACGTGTTAATGTTGTTATGAGGCGTGGATACAATCCTGTAATTGTTCTCAAAAGTATCCCTTTGCTCAAGGCTTTTTTTTCTTTTCTACAGGGAGTTTGAGATTTTGGGATTTGGGTTTTTGAAGCTGTCAGCGTTAAAATTTTCTGTAGGCATCACACAGAGTGACAGTCTTCACAATCAGCTGCTGGCTACTAGTGATCTTTTTTTTTTCCCCCTTGCATTCCCATGGAAACTAGTCTAATTGCCACAAAATCGTTTCTAAAAATTAGTATTGTTCTTTAAAATGGCATCTTTACAGTCGCTTATGTAATGCCAGTGACGATGGAGTGCAAAGGCAAAGCACAGCTCTGCTACCTGCCTTGTCACTGGCTCTGGCTGCAGTTCTGTTTGCAGGCAGAGGGGTAGTGGAGGAAGTAGAATATTAGAATTTTTTATTACTTCCATGTTAAAATACTTTCAGTTCGCTGATTACTTGCTCTCCACGTATTAGTTCTTCAAGGTAATTACATAATTAACTTGCAGAGTTCCGTGTTTGCTCTAAAATGCGAAGTTATATTGCAATTAACTTAGGGCTGATCACACTGCTTTTTATTGTTTGCCTGGTACTTATTAGGGTAAGTTAAATTTCTGTTATTTTTGTTGACAGCGACATTTTTAATTGCTGGTTCAGCTTCCCAGTTTTAACCGTTTGAGTGGCATTGCTTGTTTCAGGTTTCAATCCTGAGCCGAGCTAATGCTGCCAAAACAGTTCTGTCATTTTTCCTGGCACTGGAACTAGAAAAGGGCATTGTTTTGCACGTACTTAAAAGTACTCTGGTTAATCTTTTCTGGACAAAAGAAGGAAGCTGCTCTGGGAAAGTACTGATGGCATTCTGCTTTGATGAGGACCTTGAGGGGGGAGGTTTTCCATGCAATCCTTACAAAAATGTGCCCGAGTTTGGCCAAATTCTAAGTGTGTCAAAAATCTATGTTCATGTTACGCAGAAATTAGCTAGAGTTTCACGTTTAACTGCAGTAAGGGTGTTGTCAGCAGTTGGGGTGCTCTGTGTACAAAGCACCTTTCTGTTTGTGTCCTGAGTACAGCAGCTTTCAGTAAATGGGCTGTACTATGAACGAGCACCTGAAAATCTGTGTTTAGATGGGAGCTAAGCTAAGGTTAAAACAAATGAAAATAACAAATTAAAATAAGGATGCGGCTGGTAGAATTGGGGAATCTCTCTCTTTTTGCCGTCATTTTATCTTGCATTTCTTATGGGTAGGACTGGAGATAAAACACAGTTGTTCAAGGACCTCACCGACTTCCCTGTCATCCGAAAGAAGAAGGAGGAGATCCAGGATGTGCTTTCCAAAATCCAGTTGCATCTGCCGGCTATTCGTAAACAGATTAAGAACCCTTCTGCAGAGTATGTTACAGTTTCGGGTCAAGAGGTACTGTGGGGTTTGTAATGTATGACTGTACCCATCCTTGCCTAGAAAATAGCTTAAAAGCGGGACCTAGCTGGAACTCTGTTCAGCGAGTGTGGTGCTTCATGAGGGCATTTGACTACAATCTTTTGTGCAACTTTGAAGAGCAGCTTTCTTGCCGTGTGACTCCTTTATTTGTTAAGTCAATCACTCTGGTGACTTAAATAATAGAAACACGTTAGTGCAGTTGAGTTTGGTTCAGTAATGCTCTGCTTTTCAGTCTGCGTTAAAACACTCACATACTTGCAAGGTTAATTGTATGGCTATTAAGTGCTGGAATACTCTCAGAGAACCAGGAAGCACAGCATTTGGTTAATTTGAAGAATGCTGAAAGGATTTCTAAGTACTGAGTCAGACTGTAATTTGAAAGATGGGAGAGAAGAGGGAACAGTATTAAGGAGTGATAAGTGTTGTTTTACTTCCAATTCTCGGAAATGGTGTTCTGGACTGGAACTTTTGTTGGTGGATGCTGCACAAGTGTGGGCAGGACGTGATCCAGCGAGCTGAGAAGTTCAGTGGTAAAAAACAGAGACAACAGACCCTGCCACGTTTGTGGGGGAGCTGAGAGGAGCAGTGAGGTAGCACTGATCAGCGTTCTCCTCTGGAACTGAGAGTAAGAAGCTGGGAAAAACTCTGCAGAAAACTGGGGGAAGAAAGGAGTTAGGAAACAGAATGGGAGTTGTGAGTAGAAGAGAGGAGTGGGTGAGGACAGGGAGGGAAGGGGCTGGAATCGGCCTGTGGGGCACTCAGGAAGCTGAGAAAGATCCAAGAGACCCAGGAGGGAGCAAATAGGCACTGGTGAAAGTGGGGGAAGGGATGAATTAGAGACAGCAGCCTTTGATAAAGACCTGAAGTGGATGTTCCTGTTGAGGGTGAAGCTGAGAACAGGAAACACACGGCCCCAGAGTCAGGTGGGCTGNTGGAAAAGTGTGTTTGAATATTGTCCGAGGCAGGGGAGAGCAGGATTTGAAAGGTTTCTCTCAGGGAAGCTGGGTTAATAGCTGCCATCTGTGTGAAGTAAAGGAAAAGAGAGGAACTGATCAAAGGGAGGAGAGCATCCGAGGAAGGACGGAAAAGTGGTTTCAGAGCCAGCAGTCACCGCACACATTTCAGAGAGGAGGCCTTTGTAGCAGGGCACGG
>WEIT01015136.1:427-27827 GCA_013389985.1 Dryoscopus gambensis | reverse complement strand
TGAAAGGAGCTGCAGAGGTTGGGGACAGCTCTTATTTCGTGACATACGGTGTGGGTGTTTCACAGATACCAAAGGAGGCAGCGGAGAGGGGTCAGAGAAGATGGGCTGTGAGGAAAAGAAAGATGCCAGAGGGATGGAAGTAATGGAAACTTAATTGTATGGGAGGAGTAGAACACAGGACTAGAACAGGAATTTATTTGATTTGAGCTCTTTCTTCCTCAGATCTGAATGGCAGCACCCTGTAGCACCCTGATAGATGTAAAATTCAAATGCTCCTTCACAGCAGAGAAATACCTTGGGAGTGTTTTGGGTGAATTAAGAATCAGTGCACTGTGTCCTTGCTGTATTCGTGTGTTAGGATTGTTACCCCTGTTTGTTCTTGGGGGTGATTGCTGGCTCCTCTGGAAGTTTCTATCTAAACCTTATTAACCACAGTGGAAAAGTTTTGTCAGACATGGGTCTTGTGGCTTCCCGTAAATGTGGTCAGGTTCTGTGTTAACCTAATCTCTGCAGGAAATTCGTTTTCCAGCTGAATTCTGTGACGTGATAAAGCCCCAGCTCCCTGACACCCAGGACCTCGGGCTGTTGTTACAGAGATAACTGACGTGAATCACATGAAATACTGCAATAAACACGTCACGTAAATCTCACTGCACCGAGCATCTCGACACCGCTGCTGCTTTTCCCTGCGCCTCCTTTTCTGACCCCCGTTCATCCGATCCTGAAGCAAAGTTCTGTAGGTGCAGAAGGGTTGTGTATGTCATAACCCCAGCTTTTTTGGGGGGGAGAAAAGAACATTCCCTTCCGGTCTGCTTATTCTCTTCAGGCTCGATATGATCTTCCTCTGATGCTTGAAGTGTGATAAATGATGATTCTGATTCTCGAATATTCCTGACTTCTCGTGATGTGTAACATTACGTTTCTGTTATTTTAGTTTTTGGTAGAAGTCAAGAATTGCCACAAATCAACGGTGCCATCTGACTGGGTTATGGTTAGTAGGTATGTAAAATATCTTTGAAGTTTGTTTTCTTTTAAATAGAAGAAAAAACAAGAGGTGTTTTGGTATTGCAATTAATTACATGCACATTCTCATTGCCCCGTGTGTTTAGGTTTGTTGGGGGGTTTTTATAGCTGCAAACCCAACCAAATTTTAAAGTTATTGCTTAAAAGCAAAAAAACCCCAAACAAAACTGAGAAAAATTGATTTCTTACAACATTTGTTTTTGCACAAATCATCCTTGGAGCACAAAATTACTCACCCCATCTGCCAAGGTGCATGTCCTGGTGTCAGAACTATGCCTTTGATTCAGTTGTGCCTGTGGCTTGCACATGCAAATCCTTCATACAGTTTTGATTGTTATTGTTTTACTCAGAAAGGTTAAAGTAGCTGTGCTAACACCTGCTTATACATCTTGGCAAATTCAGTGCATTTAAAATAACATTTTGCTTACTCATACAGACAAGCTTTTCTTGCTTTGGGACTTGATGTAACGTCAGCTTGATTTTGGATAATTTTCCAGCAGGTGAAACAGGGAGGGACTCATTTATGTAGGTGGCTTTTTTTTCCTTTCAGTGATTTGGTTTATGATTGGAGTGGGTTGGATACCTGAAAGTTACAATGTCCATGTGAATGCTGAGTTCTCCACAAGCCCCACTGTGTGATGTGAGAGCACAGACATCTCTCACCAAGCTGAACTCTGAAGTGATGTTCTATTCACTTATGCAGGAATTAACACTCAATTCTCTTTTAATTAAACTCCTTTTAATACTCAAAAGTGCACAGATCAGACAGAATTAACACGGTGAACAAATTACAGCCAATCTGGATTCTGTAGAAGAATGCCTGGATATGCCAAATGGAGTCCTTAATGAAAATACATAAATAAACAGCAAGTGCCTCAAGTGAAAACTAGCAAGGCAATCTGTATTTACCATGTTTATCTGAGGCTTATCATGAAGTTTTCCTCTTTAAAGTGAATCTGTTTTTGTCTACTTCATGGTATATCAGCCACTCACAGGAAAGCCATGCACTTGGGCAGTTATGGCTGAGCAGTTTTGTGAAATACGTAAACTTGGGTGATAATGCCACACTAAGCACAGCATTTCAAAGCCTTCTGAGACCACTTTATTCACAATAGAGGCCACTGGTATCAATAGGGTTTGGTATCACAGTGGAAGAGGGGTTTTTTTTTTTCCAAAGCGTGCATTGTCGCGGCTCGCGGAGATTAAGAAAATGAGCCCAATTTTGCATGTAGATGGTGTAGCTGATTGCCTGGTAACCTTGATTTCCAATCAGCCCTTTCTCCCCGTTGCAGCACGAAAGCTGTCAGCCGCTTCCACTCGCCTTTCATTATAGAAAATTACAGACTCCTGAACCAGCTCCGGGAACAGCTCGTCCTTGACTGCAGCGCCGAGTGGCTGCGCTTCTTGGAGTGAGTTCACCGGGCAGAGCCAGCTCTCGCCGCTCTGCTCTGCTCTGATAAAACAACAGAAAAATGCTTCTCTTATAAACAAGAGAAGTTAATAATTACGTTGTCCTCAGCAGCTTCACGAGTAGCCAATTAAAATGTTGTTCTTTGTGGTAAAGCATTCGGGGGCAAGACCTCTGAGCCCGAGTCGTGAGGCCAGCAGTGGCGTCTCTACATTTTAAAATTCTGATGAAAATAATGCTGTTAAGTACATAAGGTGTCTCCCAGAGTTTGAAAAATTATATCACAGCATTAAGAATCTGAAAGTACAACTAACTCTGAGTGGAACTGCATCTAGTTGGTGTTATTGGTTTTATTATATTATTTATTATTATTATGTAGTAATTGTATTTTCTTTTATATTTTGTATCCTGCCCTATGAGAGTTTGCTAGAAATTAGTGGTAGTTTTGTTGTCCCTCACATCTGGCACATGTGTTTGTCTGAGAGCAGAGTTTTCAGAGGGGTTATGTGCCTGTTTAGCCAAAGGATCTTTGAAATGGGACTTTAAAAAATACTTCCTGAACTTCTGAGAATGTCTTTAATTTTTCAGGTGCCTGATTATCTGTGATTTTTTACTGCCATGAATTACAGAACCATGTAAATTGTTCCTCATGTCATGTTTTGAAGAACTTAACAAGTCCCTGCTCAAGTTGTCTCACTGGATTTGCTTCCCATTAGGAACCCAGAAATTCTGAAAATTGAGTAGAAACTGGAAAAACATTCCAATTCACTCTTCCCCAGTTGTGTTTCCTTTGCAGTACTATAAAAATAGTTCTCTCCCATATTCACTGGGCTGTTCTCAGTAGTGTTGTTAGGAGAGCAGCAGACAAAAAGGAAAGACCTGTGTGCAGGAAAGTGCTCTTCTTTCCCACCCCTCCAGCCACTTATGTCTTTGTTTATTAAATTTTGCTCCCCTGCTGGTTTTATATTCTGTATTGTAGCTTTGAGACTAGGAGAGAGGAAAAGAGAAATTCCAGTGGACCTTAGAGAATGAACTCTGCTGAAAAACTCTGTTCTCCTGGTAACGTCATTATTGCACTGGGGAAGCAGCACCATAAATTGAAAATGAATTCTTGAATTTTCTGTTGTAGATACCACACTTGGTTGAAATTTTAGGCAGCTTCTGTGTTCAGACACTCTTAGTTTGGTTCTTTTTTGATTTCAACATATCAAGCATATCAGCATATCGAATATTGTGAGATTCAGCTGCTGATGTTCTGTATCAGTTCTGATAAATTGTGGCATTTTTGTACACCTCATTTGGGCAGCAGGGATCAACTCCTGACCCTTTACAAACTATCCAAGGAATTTAATTTCTGCTGATTTTCTGTGCTTAAGCAATAATGCACTATTAGAATGGGAGGTGAAGTCCCCCTTGATTAAGGTCCTCGTGTTGTATCTCATACCCTGCTGGGAGATTTGGATTCAGAGTGATTTAAAGAGCGCAGGAGCCCTGTGAAGGTCCCGCATGGGGTGCATTTTGACAGTCCTTTTTTGTGTCTGTACGGAGTTGTTCCTTTCCCTGTTTTTGTGTAACTTTTCCGTGTTTTGGTGCAGCCGTTTCAGTGAACATTATCACCCTGTGTCTAAAGCCATTTGTCACCTAGCAACTGTGGACTGCCTGTTCTCATTGGCCCAGGTGGCCAAACAAGGAGACTACTGCAGGTAAGCAATTGTTAATTTTTAATTCTCATGTGGGATTTTACACAGGATTACAAGAGCGTGTTTAAAATAAATTAGGTTTTAATATGTGTACCACGATAAAAAGCACTATTTAAAATTGTTTACAGTAGTTTCGACCTAATCTGATTTTGCAGAGCAACGCTTCTGGACTTAATGCAAATCTGTAAACATTGCAGTTCAAATTTGACATCTTAATGTTTATTGTTTGGCCTGACTCTAGCAGATGATATCTTACTTACATATAAATAAATGTTTTTTGCATGGACTTCTTTTCTATCTTTTTTAAAAAAATGGTTATTTTTTATTCTCAGCAAGGTCTGAGCTCGTGATATCTTTCTGACACCTAAGAGTTTGAGGTATCTGGGGTGTGTTTCAAAGGTGTATCTCAGGTAATTAACAGGTAAATGTTAGTTCCAGCCTGCAGAGAGGTGGTGATGTCTCACCTGGGCTCACGTGTGAGAGCTGATGAGCTGAGCTGCTGCCTCTGCCCCAGACCCACACACAGAGAGGGGGATGAACAGAAATCCACTTGCAAATACTTCTGCCTTGATACATCATTAAAGATAATATTGATCACTTCCGGGCTCTTGGGATCTTGTGTGCCTCCATCAAAATCTCTTTGAAAATAATTGCTCATTTATTTCTATGTACTCAGATGAGAAAACAAACTGAAATCTGATTAATTCACTGTGCAGAATTTAAATAATTCACTGAATTTTAGAGTGGCTTAGAGCTTGTAACACCAGCAGGCAGGAGACTTCTCAGTGAAACCTCAGCTGCAGGGAAGGTGTCAATAATTAATTTTGGAGGGCTGCTGAAGACAAGACTGGACTTTAATACTAAGTATTTTGGAGGAATGTTTTTTGGCTTGTGAGGATTGTTTCGCATGGCCCTGCCTGATGTTTGAGTGTCCACTCTGGAGACTTAAGTGAACTTCAATTTAAGGAATGCTGTTGAAGAGGTGGTACAAGGCCTAAGACTGTCTATATATTGGTCTTCATCTCAGCTATACAACTGTTGGAAATATCTTTGTTTTAGGTCCCCCCACCGTTACCAGTTTGTCCTCTTTCCCCAGTGCTTTGTCTTTATAGGGTGCCATATATTTGATTTCCATTTTCCATTTAAATTGCATTATCACTCTTCAACCCGAGAAAAATCCCCCTCCCCACATCTTCCCTTTAAAGTTCACCTAAAGTGTTAGTTTCCAGTCTTAAAATTCTGTGGCTTTATTCCAGTATTCTCTTTTTCTCAGCCTTTAGAAAAATGACAGTAATTAATTTTTATATTTTTGCACTTTTCCCACGAAAACCTACATCATAGGTGACCCTCCTGCAGGCTTCAGCTACAGTACTTTTACATAATCAGTTCCAAAGAACACTGAAATGAATACCTTTCCTTTTTTTTTGCAGACCAACCGTGCAAGATAATCGCCGTGAAATAATCATAAAAAACGGGAGGCACCCTGTGATCGACGTTCTGCTGGGAGAGCAGGATCAGTACGTTCCAAACACCACCAGCCTTGCAGTAAGTACCAAGAAACTGACAGAGCTTCAGAACCATCCAGGGGAGGGAGGCTGGGACGAGTTTCCTGGCCAGTAAGCTGAAACAGGTGATTTAATCATACCACTGCCTGCCGGGCTGCATTTCAGAGAGGTGTTGCTAGGTGTCACCACATCTGTTCTGTCCCCTTTGCTGGCACCTTGCAGCCACGTGCTCTCCTCACAGCCTTGTTCAGTCTTAAGGCGTAAAGGAAAGGAAGGTAAACCAGGAAAATGCGTGTTTCAAATGGTTATTTCCAAAAAAACCCTGAATAACTGCAGGTTTTTTATCAGCGTCATTGGAGGCAGTCTGCATTTTGTCAAAGCTCTAATTTTTGGCTTTTTTAGCATGCAAAATCCATGTCACATGTTTGGTTTTTCAGATTAATTTCAAGATTGCTTGTATTTTTAAATTTATTTTTCTACTATGCATTTTCTTTTCTTTTTGGCAATATTAGTGTCATACAGCCTTCTTTTCCTGAAAAACTGAAATCTGTCTTTTAAATTACATGCCTGTTTGAAGCTTTTTGTTAAATATTTATCTCTCCATATATTTTTATAAATATTAAATATCTGTTCTGGATGAATATAAAAGAGATGCTCACAACTTCTTCTGAGGTGTCTCTGCCTCTTTATACAGCAAATATAGGAAAGGTATGAAACAGCTGCCAGAGTGGGACAGTGCTGGAAAAACAGCATTCAAATTTGCATGCATTTTTTGGGGAACATCCTTAAGTGCTATTCTGTACTGAACAATGATACAGATATTTCGCGGTACGTCAGAGAATGTTTTCAAAATTATTTGTCAACTCCAAACAAGTGACAGATGGCACTTCCAAAAAAATTCAGCATTTCATTCAGGAATCATCATGCACTTTTCCCTCTTTAGTGCCATTCTTATGCTGGCTTTCTAAATACTGAATATTACAAAACCAAGTGATCGTGGCAGAATCACTGTTGCTTCTACAGTAGTTTGAGTTCTCTCTTTCTCGAGAGAGGTGGGTGGGAACCAGTTTATTAAAGCATCTCCAGTTTTCAGCTGGTGTGTTTGGATCAGCAGGAAAATACATCTCCTGCCATGTTTTCAGCTGAAATGTTGTCAAATATCTAACTTGAGGAGAAGCTTTTTTTTTTTTGGTGCCTCGAAATAAACAGCTTATTTTCCCATTCCCCGGCTCCTCCCCAAACATTTGTGGGTTGTTGTAGAACTTTTAACTTCAGCCGTGAGTTCCAGTAAGGTGTTGGCTCATGGCTGCACCAGCGGTAGGGACAGAGGGGCTCTCTGGTCTGATGTTAGAGCAGATGTTCCTTCTGAAAACCAGAACATTGGCAAAGCAGCCGTCAGTCCCCCAGCGTGGCTGGAGGGAGCCTGGACAGGCACCAAACACATGCCAAAAATTCGTGGATTCTAACAGATGAACTTGTGAACTCATTCTGGTTTCGAGCATCTATAAATTCTGTTGTGTTGAGCCCTGACAAAGTTTTAGTACCCGTACTGAACTGTGCTTTGGAGGCTAGAATGTTATGAATTTTGTTCTCATATAGTCATGTGCACTTCATTACATCCGTCCTTTAATCCCAATAATGGCATTTTCTACATTTTGACTGACTTCAGTATGGATGAGGCTTTTGCAAAAGCTGATCAGCTTTTTACATATAATGAATACTGATGTCCTGTATCTTCTCTTTCACCTGAGTTATAACATCAGTGACAGTCCTGTGTTTTGTGTGTGTCCCTATAAACAGAACGAAAAGCCCAATCTGAAACACAGATTATGAAGATTTTGAGGCTGCTGCGTGGAGATTTGTTGATTGCTGTTACCACAGTGCCCCATCAGTGCCAGGTTCCCCAAGCAGTGTGACTAATGTCCATTATGCACGGCTTGTCCTGTCTCCCTTGCCCCTCCCGTGGGGCAGTGGAGAGTGCTGGCTTCTGTTCAGACCCTCACTGGTGCATTTCATCAGATGCACCCCGAGGAGAAGCCGAGCTGTGTGGTGTCCTTGCATAACTTAAGCCCCGAGTCTCAGTTCAGGCTGTGAGAAAGCTTTATAGGCTCATTGACAAGTTTTAATTGTGTATCAGCAATTGTCTTCCACTGGAGGAAGCCAGTTTTATTCTGGAGCTGTAGGCACACAGCGGTACCGTGGGGAGTCTGGCGGCTGAGATGAGTTCTTGCCTCTGATTTCATTTTCTTGCGTCTGGTTGTAATGATGAGAGACGCTGATGGAGACTGGGTGTGGTCTGCTCACAGTAGCTGTGTTGCAGTCAGGTATTGCCAGGCTCAGGGGTGCCTTGGTGCCTTTTTTGTAGCCACCCTGAATGTCCTTAATGTCATACCAACCCAGACAGTTACGAGCGTGAAATCTAGGTCAGGTCTTTGCCTACCAGCTCTTCCCATTTGACACGGAGAGCTCAAACTGGGTAGAAATCCAGATAACAACCAGATTCGGGCAGTGCTGGCTGTGCTGGAAGCTCACAACTTTCTCCCTTTCTCCAAAGAAATTGCACAGAATCCCAGAATGGTTTGTGTTGGAAAGAACCTTGAAGCCCACCCAGTGCCACCCCTGCCGTGGGCAGGGACACCTCCCACTGTCCCAGGCTGCTCCCAGCCCCAGTGTCCAGCCTGGCCTGGGACACTGCCAGGGATCCAGGGGCAGCCACAGCTGCTCTGGGCACCCCGTGCCAGGGCCTGCCCACCCTCACAGGGAACAACTCCTGTCCAAGATCCCATCCAGCGGGATGTGATATATCCCTCTGGCAGTGGGAAGCCATTCCCTGTGTCCTGTCCCCCCATCCCCTCTCAGTTGTCTCTCTCCACCTTTCCTGCGGCTCCTTCAGGCCCTGCAAGGCCGCAGTGAGGTCCCCCCAGAGCTTCTCCTCTCCGGGCTGAACAATCCCAGCTGTCCCAGCCTTTGCTCCCAGCAGAGCTGCTCCATCCCCCTGCCCATCCTGGTGCCTGCCCTGGCCTGGCTGTGTCCAGCCCTGCATCCCTCAGCACCCCTCGCTGCTTCCTGTGCTGGTGACCAAACTCCTCAATTCTTTCTGGGCTCCTTGATGGAGGACAGGAACGTCCCCCTCACTGTGTCCCTTTTGCTCAAGAGTAACCAAAGTTGATTTTGGTGCATCTGGGACTTGGTGATATCTGGAAAAGAGAATGCGATGAACTCCCAGGATGAAGGAAAGCTAGAAATAGAACGCTCAGTCCTGCAGACTTGTCCTCTACCCTTCTAAGCACGCACCCCAGACCTTCTGGTAGAAGCACCGTGTGCGGGGCCGTGTATTTCACCACTGTTTTGTGTTTCCAGGGAGATGGTGAAAGGGTCATGATAATAACTGGGCCCAACATGGGAGGGAAGAGCTCCTACATCAAGCAAGTGGCACTGATCACACTCATGGCCCAGATTGGCTCTTTCGTTCCCGCGGAGGAGGCCACGATTGGTGTTGTGGATGGAATTTTTACCAGGTAATCTCTCAAAACTTGCTGTGCGTTTATGGAAAGGCTCCTGTGGCAGGGGGTGTGTGTATCGATGTATAATTTGATTTTTCTTTTAGAACTTGAGAATTTATACCTGAGGTTTCCCTTTTTCATTTTAAAGGCACATTAGGTTAATTGCTAGATTCCAGTTTTCTGGCAAACTGTGGTACTTGTTTTGTAATCTTTGAATCTTCAAAGGGTAAGAAATTTCAATGTGTCTGTTGATTAAGATCCAGGTATCTAACTTACCTGCCTGAATGGACCTCTCAGCCAAATTTATGCTGCTGGGTGGTGGCCACATGAAGTTTCTCCTAAAATGAATGTTGGCACCTCTGAAAATCAAAGTTTCTGCTGGGAAGCTTTGTTGTATGTACTCACAATATTAGAGACTGAAATGTTTCGACAGCATATATTCTATGCTTAATCTCCTTCCTGTACCATCAGTCCTAAACACACTTGCTCCTCACTTTTTTTATGTCCTTTTAAGAATGAATAATGACAGTTTATTTCACTGTCTCATTTTTGAGACATTGCTAAGTAATTTGGAAAAAAATACCAGTAGAGTCAAAAGTCTGTGTTTTATGATCTAATATTGCTATGGTTTATTTCCCTGCTCCTGCCCCCCCCCCTTTTTCTTTAATAATTTCTTTAAAAGTTTTATGTTACCGGTGGTATTTGAGATGGATTATCATGCGTGGTTATGAGATTCACAGCAATCAGGTACCTGAGGCAGAATTTCCTGAAATTCTAGTTCTGTGATGCCAGTGTGCATTCCAGAGGTAACTTTTCATCAGGAACCTGAGGTACTGCTCACCTGGGATTGCCTCACCCTATAAAGGTGTGGTGTTCCTGCTTCCCACTGTGTCACGACAGAACCAAATGAAAATCCCACCTTGGTGCAGTTCAGTGCTAAGCACACTTAGCAAACCCATTTGTGTCATCTTCCCAGAAGTAACTGGAGATGAGAATTCACAATGCCTCACTTTTTTTGCCTGCCCTGTGTTGTGCACTGGGTGATGGGATGAGTGTTTCTGGTGGGGACGCAGAGGGTCTGGTTCACGTTACAGAAGGGGCAGTACAACATCGCCGAACATTTGGAGATTATTTTTGTCTTCCTCTGTGTTTTGTAGCTGAACTTGGGGTGCTTCACTTGGGCTCACACTTCCTTACTTTCTAATCATCCACACACGAGTCTGTTCCTCTCAAGCTGAGTATCTGCTTTCCTCTGCTTTTCCTGGACTGTCATTGCAAAAGGGTGATCTCTGCAGAAAACACTGAGAAATGTGACACAGTCATTGGCAGAGACATTTTGTTTTGTGCCCACTTGAAAGAGAATAAATTGGTTTTTTATCTGCGTTCCACCTGTTCCCCAGTGTATTTCCTTGATTCCACTTCACTCTTCTCTGCATTAGAATGAAACCCAAGTATTTTTCACAATTTTTCTGATAAAGTAGTGCGGTCAGAGGCAACACTTCTGCTTTCAGACTTCAAGCCAAGCAGACACAGAGCGTGTTTCTTACTCTGTGACGTTTCAGACCATTTAATTTGTAGCCCAGTCACATTCTGACACAGGGGATTGAATTTTTTTCCCTTCCTTGTCTGTATTAGTTTTGGAAGCTCGGCTGGATGTGCCATTCTTCGTTTAATGTGGTATGTGTCAAACACCAGATGAATACATGGAAGAATTACTGAAATTCTTGTAATTGCACTAGCAATTAGGAGTAAACTAATTGACTCAATATTAATCTGGAAGAAATTGGTAATGCGTTATTAAGATGGGAGTAGTCATGCATTAGTTAAAAAGTAACAGGAAGAAGAAGGAGAAAAGGAACAGGTTACCAGGTTCTGCTCAAGATGTACAGAGACCATCCAAGAAGGAGGCACCTCTCTTTTGGTTGGTGTGGGGGTTTTTTTGGGTAGGTTTTGGTTTTTTTCAGGGTTCTGGGAAAGGTCTTGAAGTATGTGAGTCTGTCAGGCAGGTTAATGTGGTGTTGCAGTCAGGGCATTTCTCAGCCATAGGAAGTTACCCTTGAAATAGCTTTTAATGTCTGGTTTGAGGAAAGACTCAATAAACCAGCTGCCACATGTTGTGTCCTGCTTGAGGTTTAATGCTTTTTTCTAAAGCCTCAGCTTTTGCCCTGTGCTCTCCTCTGGGACAAAATGACCTGGAAGAGATCAGAGACTTTTCTCCTAGCTCCTATCCAATTTTGCTTTTTTATTTTTTGTTTTCATCTTCTGTGCTCTGTGCACTGCCACCCCAGGCCACAAGGTCTTGCTGGAAAATGCAAATTTTTTGGTTGTTGATAACTTCAGTATATTTTTAACTCTTTAAAAACCGGCCATGGGAAGATGTCAGTCTCCAAGGTACTCCCATCACTGCTCTGGTGATGTTTTGGGGGCTGCTGTTAGCGTGGCACCCCTGCAGGGAGAGGTAGTGAGGGATGCAGCAAAGGATGCAGGGAGGGATGCTGAAGGATGCAGGAAAGGATGCAGGAAAGGATGCAGGGAGGGATCAGCCAGTTGTGCTGTACAGGCTGACTGTGTGCAGGGTTCTGTGCCTCAGGATTACCAACAGTTCTGTGTGATAAACCTTCTGCAATTTTGGTGCTTTATCCTTTTTTCCGTTCGTGGACTGCATCTTCCAAGTGTGAATTTATATAGGTTTAAGGGATTTGAGCCTCCAGGATTTGTGTCTTATTTTCCAAGTAGGGTTTCCATGGAAATGGGAAGGTTGCTACTATGGTTATTCCTTGTGATATATCGCGGTTATATACGATTGCATCTCTAAATTGACTTTAAATTTTGGATTACATTAACTGTTTTTAAAGATGCAGGAGGAGTTGCTTACAGGTAGGGTGAAGACAGGAATGATCTCTCTTCGTTAGGGGGTAGATAGACACGGGACAGGGCTGAGCCTAGCCCAGACTAGAGGGAGTACACAGGATTTGGAGGTTGTTCGCTGGTTAATATTTTCTAATATTTTCTTCTTTTTTTTCCCCTTCTCCAATAAGGGATTATGTTTTCTTGCAATCTTTCCTTAAAGAATTTTAACTTAATCGGCGGCTTTATATTAAAAAAAAAAAATAGAAGGGTTTTGAAGAGATTGACACCCCCTCTATATTGGCTTTTAACGGGATTTGGATATTTAATTCTCTGATGTTTGAAAACTCTGTAAACGGGCTCGTTTTCTACTTTAAAATGAACCTTCAGTTTGATTAGTTCTAATACAGTCATTCAGACACTGACGTTATTGTGCTGTTCCTCTGTGTGTTTGGGTAGGAGCACGGAGCAAGGGTGGACATCCATGTATGGAGGAATTAATGAAAAGAATTCTGCTGGCCTAATCACGCCCTCGGGAGGGCTCGTGCTCAGCTGCTGAAGAGAGCTGACCTCTACAGAGGTCCCACTTCTAATCAATTATTGATAGAATTTCCTGTTCCTAGGAGGCTTCATCCTGCTTCCTGTGGGCCAAGAGTAGCTCCTCAGGAAGGGTCCGTGCTCAGAACTGGGAGGGAGGGGGAGAGTGCTCAGAGCACTTTGAAGGCAAAGCATCTTCAAATAAACAAGCTCATTTATAGTTTCAATTACCGAGTGCCTTCAAGACTCTGACAATCAATTTTTGGACATCACAAGCTGCCATCAGAAAGAATCCTGTGAAGGAGAACAACCCCTGCCAGCACCAGGTGATGGTGCAGGGACAAAGAGTGATTTCCTTCCTAGAGCACTTACCTGCCTGGGTTTCTCTTCCTGTGTTGAAATAAGAGCTATTTTCACTTATTTCAGGGAGCAGGCACAGTCACTGCAGTGACCCACACCTTCCAGTGAGGTTTTATCCATCAGCCAAGCTGGGAATGCTATTTAAGGTGCAGCTTCAGTTGTCTGAACTAATGGAGTGCCCTGGGCTTCACGCGCCTTTGAGAACTGCCTCTCGCAGGTGATGTGCCTCGAGCTTAAAGGTTACAGGAATAAACGGAGGCATCACTAAGATGCATGTAGATTATCCTCTCATGCACTTTGTCTCTGTTGAAAGAGTCATCTTGCTGTTTGCAGCCTCTCAGCATGACTTTAATCCTCATGGTGTCACATACAGTTGGAATCCCATGGTGGAATCCTGGATCTGTCTGTCCCAGGTCTCAAGTTACATCAGTGTTCTGGGATTTTCTGATCTGTTGTTCTTGTATAATGTTTCTGAACGTGTGTAAAAGCTGTTTGTTCAATTAAAACAAACAAGAAAAAAGTCTTTGGACAGCTGAGCAGGGAAACAACGGAGGAGTTTCATCCCCCTCACCAGTGGCTGTGGCTGGGTCACGTTGTTCCCAGCCACCAAGGCCCGATCCCAGCCATGTACCTTGGAGTGGCTTTTCTGAGTTGATTGATGGGTTCAGTAAAGGGAGGGCATCTTGATCGCTTCCAGCAACAACAGCACAACTGAGAGCCTTGCCAAGTGAAGGTGCTGTTGAAAATTGCATTTGAGGTCCATGGGAGTGTCAGGTGTGTCCTCCCAGCTGTGGCCTGTGGTGGCACAGTTCAGGTGGTGAACACGCCCTTCTGCAGGGTCTAGGAAAACATGTCCACACAGGCTGTGTCCACCCTTGAGGGGACACCCAGGTGTGTGCATGACTCGGTTTGCCTCGGAAGTGTCAGTGACCAGGGTGTGGCCAGTCCCAGACCAGGGGCTGCAGCTGCTGCCGACGGCAGCTCCGGTCTCTGCTCCCTGGGACAGGGACAGGACCCAGGGAGAGGCTGAAGATCAGGGAAAGGTTCTTCCCCCAGAGGGTGCTGGCACTGCCCAGGCTCCCCAGGGAATGGGCACGGCCCCGAGGCTGCCAGAGCTCCCAGGGGTGTTTGGGCAGCGCTGCCAGGGGTGCCGAGGGTGGGGCTGTTGGGGTGTCTGTGCAGGGCCAGGGGTGGGACTGGGTGATCCCTGTGGGTCCCTCCCAGCTCAGGATATTCTGTGATCACTCCAGCCTGGCTATTTCACCCCAGCTGAGCCTGGTTTTGTGTGACACTCTGCCTTAAAGTGCCCATCAGATATTCCTTCTTTTCCAAGAAGCAGAACTGGTGCGAGGAAGGCTCAGTGCTCCTGCCTCCCCAGTGCCTGGACAGAGTGACCAAGCATGATTTTTGCACATTATGCATTCCGGGTTAAAGAAGAAATGGCATTATTTATACATACACCTGGCTTAACATGGTGACACTGACGAGATTCAGTCTCTTTTTATCTTTGGGGAGCTGACAAGACATTTCCTCGGAGTCCCTCTCCGTGGGAACTCGGTGCTGTTCTGCCAGCTGGGGGCTGTACTTGCCTTGCTCTGCCACTGCTCAGGTGGGATCCTCAGCTGATCTCAGCTCCACCCCGATGAGCGTGGCCCGTTCCACTCAGGTTTGTGAGCGCCGCACGCCCATGTGGGAGACAGCACGATGGCAGTAAGAAATGAATCAGTGCTGGAATGCCTGCCTGAGTGGTGTGCCTGGCACTGCTCATCTCCATCATCCCGCGAGCAGAGAGCCACACCAGTCACACGCATTTGGGTCCGCGGAGATGGGAGAGGAAGGGGCATTTATGTGTCCCAAAGTGACGTTTCTGGTATGATCTGCCTGCAGGCATTGTGGGCCCTCTCAGGTTTTTTACCTGTGCCTTGACTGTTGTCACCTAAGGGAGGTTTATGGGGCAGAAAATAAGGGAATGTTCGTGGTTGTGCCCCTCTAGGCTTGTGCAGGATGCATGGAGCCCTCAGCCTCTTCCCCATACCTGGGAAGAATTGCTGTTAGGGCTTACAGGACAGTTTAGAGATGGAGGATTTCCTCAAAGCAAACCAAAAAAAACCTCAAGAAAACTCAGTCCTCATTACTCCACACTTCTATAGAGGCCACATATTCAACAAGCCGTAGTACTTTTTTCTGTATGGTTTATCAAAATGTCTGTTTTTCTGATCTGTAAGTGGTGGAATTACTGTCAAAAAGGTCAGGCCTTAGAGTAGGTGTGAGTGTTACCTCCCTGAATGTGTTTACAGCTATTTAACTCTGACAGCTTGACAAAGTCATATTACTGTTTCATAAGTGTGTGGAGCTGAAAGAAACAAGTAGATAAACTTTTATTTTAACTGGATAAGATGTACATATCGATGGCATTACCACAAATATCAGTAAAGTTTAAAATCATGATGGAAAGCAAACACTTTATGAATACCTGCAAGCGTTTGGGCAATTGATTTGGGATGCTTATATTTTATTTTTTCTTTCCTTCATTGAAATGCCACCATCATTCAAGTTTGAAAGATACTTAAAATTGCATGATTTACTTTAGCTTGCTTTCCGATTTACTTTTAGGTTAAAATGTTCTGGGGCTTGCTAGGAGTGTATTTTGTAAGAACTCTTGAGAAAATCAGAAAGCACAGGATGGAGCGGGTATGTGAAGCAGGAAGGAGAGTGTTTCTATCAAAGTGGAAATTGAGTGGAAGACGTTTTCCGAGTGCTTCTCGCAATACATTGAGTGAAAATCGCGTAAGAACAAAAGCAAAATAATGCTGGCAGGTATTAGTGGATGTCACTCTCCCACTGATGCAACCTCCTGTGGCAAAATGAATTCCCAGCTTTTTGTAACTAGGCAAATCACGTTGCACTTACTTCATTCAGCCAGGTCTACTGGCTTGTCAGGAGGGAGCTGCACAGGAGGAGCAGGGCGGGGCAAAAGAGTTGTATTTAAAATAGTAGAGAAGTAGCAAGCTCCATTATTAGAGATGGTCCTGTTTGCATAGGTATAGGCAAATACTGCCTCTAATTTTTATATCACATGTGAGGTTTTTGGGTTTTAACTCAAAAGACCAGAGTCTAATTTAAAAAAAAATTTCCTTGCTTCCATTTATTTCTTTATTAAGCTTTAATGATTTCTTTGAAGCTTGCAGGGTAGGATGATGAAGATAATTTTTCCTAGAAATACCAGTTGCAATCACAACACCTGAGACAAATGAAGACATTCATCACGTCAGCTTCTTCATACCTTCTTCATACCTCGAATTCATAAATTCTAGGCTGTGAAACCGGTGGGGAGGTGACAGCAGTGTTTGGCAGGTTCTGCAGGTGTGTACAGAAATCACCAGGAGATTGATTGCTGAGTCAAAACTGTGGAGGAGTTTATCTCAGCTGAACAACTTGTCTGTACATAACCTGGTTTTGACCAGAACTTTGGAGGTTGTTTTTTTTTTTTTAAGTTCTTTAAACCAGAAAATAAATGTTTAAATAATTCAGATCTTCCTTTGGAAAAAAAAAAAAAAAAATAGAACGAAGTCTCTCAATTTGCCTGAGCGGTTAGACTCTGAAAGATAATGGTCAGAAAATTAAAGAATCAAAGGTACTTTTTCAGATCCTTGTTTATTCTGTATGTATGTGGTAATGCTTAGTGGTTCTGCCATGCACATTGATTTATTTATTGTGCAGAAAAGTAGGGAGCTGTTCTCACAAAGCGGTCCCCAGTGAATGGCAAGTCCACATGAGAATTTTATATACTGACATGCCAAAAAAAGTATTGTTTGTATTGAAAGCACAGTGACTCAGACAAACAGAACTTTTTAGCTGTCAATAACCCCAAAGTAATTTTCAGAAATGTTACTTCTTTATGGCGCAGTAATTTGTTTCATTTTCTTCCTCCTTAATTGTATTTTTGTTTACTGCCAGAGTAACAAAAATTACTTAAGCCTTTCATTTATGCTCGCAGTCAATCATGTAATTGCACCTCTGGCGTAAATTGTCCCCGTCTTTCGGGGAAGAACAGGTTGCTGTATTAAGTGCATTGCACCATTTTTGATCACGTGGAGATAGCTTCGGTTTGGATTTTATTAAAAAAAAAAAAAAAGGAATATGTAAAAGTTGTGCACGGCACAGGCTGCAGGGGTTTGCCCCAGATGGGGGCACGGCAGGGGGAAGGCTGCCTGCAGGGCTGACCAGCTGTTCTGCAGTGAAGCTGGGGGGTTCTCTTTACCTCTCTGAAACCCTTCCATCCTTGTGACTTAACCCAGTCACACTTTGAATTGGCTTGTCCTTGGTGTCCACAGGTCTAAAGGGGAAGAGGTCACTTGTGCTGAGTGCTCCAGCCATTGTCCCTACTCTGCTGCTGTAGTTCCTGCTCTTTAATCCCCCTGGCCTCAATCCTCCAGCTACAAATGCACATTAACTTAATTACCCTGAGTTCCCTGCCTGGTGTCCCGCGGCATTGAGTGCAGACCTGTGCGCGTTCCAGGGCTGCGTTGTGATTTGTCTTCTTTTTTTCGTCTTCTTCAGGCTAATGTTGATGGCTCTCAAAGAAACACCCCGATTTGAGTACCTGCTCTTATGGTTTATCCTTCAGCAAAATGTTTGCACTCACAAGATGGTGTTTTTCCTGACCATCAATAACATTTACGCGGATAATTTAAGAGTGGGTGATACATTTGCCCTAGGCAATGTAACAAGTATTTTTAAGGAGTTCAAATGTTATTGAGGGTTTCCTTGCTGCACTTCAGAAAGCAGATTTACTGGCTTTTCTTCGCTAGGTAATGTAACAGAACCTTTTGTAACAAGTGGATTTCTGTTAGTCTGTGAAGCACCAGGAGTGAGGGGGTGCTGGTAACTTCTCACTCAGGGCCTGCATTGACTCACAGGGGTTCTGTCGTCGCAGCTCAGGACTACCTGTCCTGTCAGTCCAGCTGGGGCTTTTGAAAATATTGAATCCGTGGGTGTTTTTCTTCCCTCTGGCTTTCAGGGAAAAAAAAAAAAAATTCAATGCACTTCACATCTTGAAAGTTAATCCTGTTAGAAATGTTTCTTTTAGAACGCTTGGGCGCTGGTGTGTGCAGCATGCCCCTGTGGGCCAGCTCTAGAAGGAAAGGAGGATTTCAGTGATTGCTTGCTCTGTCTGCTTCAGTTACCTAGTGATATGGAAAAAGGGGAGAAAAGATGTAAAAACCACTATGAAACTGAGTATGGAAATCACTTTGGACTCGCTTTTCTTTCCAGGATAATGCAAAGTGTGTATCCCTCACAGTGTTTTAATATCTTCATTGATTTCTCAGTGACTGAGAGTGACACATATCTACAGTAATTTACAAAATAAAAATGTATTTTACATTAAATGCATTCTGTCACGCTTCTCAACAGCTGTTCTCCTAAATGAGGTAACATATCATTGGTATTTCTTCATTTAAATTTGCAGATAAGCAGTTGTGGAAGTGGTTGAGCATGTGTGTGCATGTAGACTGAAACCAGCTTTATATCATGAGCATCTTCTGATTTCCTGTCGTCATCCATGTAACTTGGCACACTTCTCAGAAGTCACCCATGAACAATGCAAAAATAATAACTATCCTGATAGCCATGCTTTCTGCCACTCTTCTTCCTCTTTTCTTTTCTCTTTTCTTTTCTTTTCTTTTCTTTTTTCTTTTCTTTTCTTTTCTTTTCTTTTCTTTTCTTTTCTTTTCTTNCCTTTTCCTTTTCCTTTTCCTTTTCCTTTTCCTTTTCCTTTTCCTTTTCCTTTTCCTTTTCTTCTCTCTCCTCTCTTCTCTCTTCTTTCTCCTCTCCTCTCTCCTCTCTCCTTTCTCCTCTCTCCTTTCTCCTTTCTCCTTTCTCCTTTCTTTTCTCTGTAATTAAAGCTTCTGTAAATTATTTTTCTTATTGTCAGTTTTTGGTTTGCATCAGTGAGATCTTGATGGAAATGAAGAGGGCGATGTACCAGTAGGTTGTGGGGGAGTGTGAAGCATTAGTTCCTTGCCAGTGAGCTGCTATAAATTTGCACATGCAGTCTCCTGAGGAAGTTACTTAATACATCTCCATTGTGTGTGCAGAGCAGTCAGGAGTTACAAAGTCCAGGCTGGGCTGTTTCAGCACAGCCACGTGGAGTTCCTGCTGGCAGCCTGAGCGTCTCTGGAGGGCAGAAGGGCTCAGAGCTCTGCTGTGGGCAGCGCTGGGCACTGTCCTGGCTGAGCTCCGGGACTGCAGCCCTCAGCCCTGCCCATCCCTCGTGGGGTGCCTGTCCCCCTGCCCTGGCCACTCTGCTCTGCTGAGCGCTGGCAGCCTGTGGAGAACAGGGATCAGCTGTGAGGCAGCAGCACATCTAACCCCCTCTTTTTTAAACTGGTTATTCTAATTTAAATTACTCCTGTGCAAATGCAGTGATCTTTGAAGTGACATTTCAGAGGGGTTTGTGTGAGGGAGTGAGTGGAATTGTAAAGTTGCATTATGAATTTATTTTATTCATGGTGTTCACAGTGTTGCCTTTGAATCACAGAAAGTGATTTTTGTTGGTGCTGAGAGTGTTCTACGCCTTATTCTTGGAGAAAAGGGTAATTTTCTTTTAATGTTAATTGTTCCTGAATAAGGTTTATTCTTCTGCAACAGGTTCCATTTCTGCAGCAAGTATTTTAGGTGAGCTTCTAAACTCACAGGGATGTTACTGAAATCAATGGACAATGTAATTTAAGCTCGGGGGTTTTCTCCAGCACTTTCTATAGACTAGGAATCAGTAAGTAGCACTGGGCTGCTGGCAGCTGTGTGAAAATAAGGCTCCAGGGAATGGCTTTGCAGTCGTGTTCGCCGGGATTCGTTTGGTGGAACGTAGCTGGGTTGTGTTACCATTATCAGCTCCTGGGCTACTTGCTCATTTTCACAAGCTGTGTGAGAGATTCACAGCAAAATAAAAGAAGAATGAAGTTCCTGGGGTCCACACTGTGCTCTTAAAAACAAGTCAACTCCAAGAGCATGCTGGATAAGTTTAGAGAGGTAGCACAGTTATAGCCTCTAACTTACCCTCTGAAAATTAATGTACAGAACATTCCCTCTCTGTTGTTTTTTTCTGAGGCCTTTGACAGGAATCTTTGCTCCTTGAACCTAGTAGGACTGAAAAGAGATCCATCCTCTTCTTTTTTTAAAAAGTTTGCATAATAAGTGTGTTGGACATCATAAGTTGAAGAGCTTTTAATTCTGCAAGATTTGGTTGGCTGTCAAAGAGACATCAAAACGAGTGTTTTCCAGCCAAACTGCATCTGCTGAGGAGTGGTGGATCTGAGGAGACACTGCTCACCCTGCCTGTCTGCACACTCCTCGTGGGCAGGGCGGGGCAGGAAGAAGTTTAATGTTTTAATGTATAAAAACATTTAGGAGGGGAGCTGCATTAAAATGTGGATTCAGAGTCACTGCGTCCTGGAGAAGTTCAGTGGGATTTATTTTGGCTGTTTTAAACGTGGGGGGGAAAAAAAAAAAAGTTGTTTAAGCAATAGGTTTTGTGACTCAACAACTTTGTTGTATCAGGAATAATAAAGCTGCAAATTAAGTGTTAGTTTTATAAATGCAATCATCCACACTAACACAGTTATTCCTACTTACTTCTGGGATAACAGTGCTCAGCATGTGTGTTCAAAACACAAGTATAATCCTTCCAGTGTAAAGGACAGAGGCAGGAAGAACAATTTTACCCATTTTCAAAGGATGACATTTAAGAGGTTTTATGTCATTTAAAAATACACTTTTTTTTTTTTTTTTAATCTTCAGTTAAGCCTGAGTTGGATTTGAATGTTTTAAGATGCTGAAAAGAAAGGCTTCTTTTGCAGCTGTCTTTAACAACAAGAGAAAGATAATACTAATTTCTGTTTGTATCTCGAGCATTTAGTGAGGAAGTTCAGGAAATTATTTTTGTGAATGCAAATTAAATACAAAGCAGGCTGAAGTATTTTGTGGGCTCTGTGGAAATGATGCAGTCCCAGAGACAAATGGAAGCTCTGTGTGCAATCACCACAGGCACACAACAGACAGCCTGCGAGATGCTGTCCCTGTCAGGAAAAGGCAAGTAAAAAATGAGAAAATAATGACGCCACTCATTGTAGGGTCGGAAGCTAAGGCTGAAAGTTGCTCATTAAGGAGCCAGAGATTGTTCAGACATAAAAAGTACTCGTCGTTCTGATGAATGTGTTTGCAGTTAATGTGTTAAACCAGACCTGAGTCGCACTGTGCTCTGAGGGTCTGTGCAATAAGGGGGATTTTTGGGTTTCACAGCAGTACCTGGTGCCTGAAGCCAGCTGGGACGGCGGCCACAGGGTGGTGGGGGCACTCTGAGGAGTGCACTAAAATGTTCATCATTCCTGACCCAGCGTTTGAAAGGATTACAGCAGTAAGTGGTGCTAATTTCACAGTACCTCATCACCCTGCGTTATGTATTTAATTCAGAGAGAAATCACGTACAGTTGGCTTAGCTTATGGCCAGATTCACCTTTATTTTGGGGTGTGTGGGAGCGTAACTTGTGTGTTAGCACGCACTCAGTGAAATAAAAACACCCAGTTTGCTCATATGCCCATCTCCAACCACAATTAGTTAGTTTATAACTGGAGATGTGCTTATTGTGCAGTTATGCGTGACACCATGACAGATTTTCAGGGCAGGGACCAGAGGAGATATACAAATCATAGTTATACTGGGTCCAGCCTGCTTGGTTTTTGTCAGCTACTCTCACTCATAAGATCCTCATAAAATTATTTGTATCTTGGTGGTGCTTCTGTAGGTAACAGAATCAATTATAATAGAGAGAGACCAAGCAAAAGACAGAGGAAAAAGCGCTGTATTTGGCTTGTCTGTAAAGGCTGTGATTGGCCCTAATTACTGTTGTGGCCACTGTTAAATTTGAAAATACAATATACTAAGCCCGTGAGTCAGTTTTGCTTCAATCAGTTTGGCTTGTATGTAACTATATATTGGCTGATAAGAGTGAATAAATCGAATTTTGCATCCCTCCTCAGTGGCTGGCTCGTGCTGACCTGTCTCAGAAGGGAAGCTGTAATGTGATTAATATAATTGAAAAGCATAGATGCAGAAAGGAAATGCTCTTTCTTCAGTATAGAATGGGTATTACTTGAACAGGTAAGGAAAGGTGCAGGAAAAGGGAAAACCAGGGTGGATTAATTAGAGATTTCTGAGATGTAGGCCACAAAATCACAAGGTGAGACAGAGTTTGAGGGTTGAGGGTTACATGGATCTGAATCAGAGCTAAAGGAGTTGTACGGAATGTGGAGCAATCTGTGTGTGGAGCTCACCTGCCTGGAGCCTGCTAAGAGTTTTGTTTCAACAGAATGAGGAGAGAAATCTTAAAATGCCTTTAAATATTGTTTAGGTATGCTAGTTAAGGTGGTACACCCGTGCAATTAGGGGAAATAATTGTTGTTTTGTTACTGCCTGAAGGAAATCACTGCTCTGGTGTTTGGATTCACAAATACCTGGTCTCACGGGCCTCCACTCTGTGTGGAAATGCCAGAATAGGATACTTCTGGGTATTGTTAGCATTAGAAACCCATACAAACTGAGGGCTGAACTAAACCAGAGAATTCAGAATTCAGAATTCCTCACAGCTACCTGTGCTGGAGTTCTCGTCAGCTGGCTGCTCTGAAGTCCCAGGGTTCTTTTTGAGGGAAGATCAGGCTGCCTTGTCCTGTCTGTGAAGGTGGGAGAATTGCTTGCTGGGAAACTGTTCTGGAAGGTGAATGTTCTGCCTGGGTCCCTCTGCTCTGCTTGGGGCAGCACCCAGAGATTTACAGCGGAGTGGTTTTGTCACCATGATCATTTTTTTCCAGCGCTGGCTGGCACGTTTCACAAGTGTTTGTGTTCTGTCTCCGGTGCAGAATGGGCGCTGCAGACAACATCTACAAGGGCCGCAGCACCTTCATGGAGGAGCTGACAGACACTGCTGAGATAATCAGAAAAGCCACCTCGAGGTCCCTGGTGATCCTGGACGAGCTGGGCAGGGGGACGAGCACACACGATGGCATTGCCATTGCCTACGCTACCCTGGAGCATTTTATCAGAGACGTAAGTGATGCCTTAGGTTGTGACTTTTATATTTTTCCAAACCCTGCACTGCCCAGTGTGTAACTCTGAAGCCTCTTGTTGCTCGTGAGCTGCTCTCCTAGGCCAGACTGACACAACAAAGCTTCTCTGAGCTTGCTACTCAAGGACACCCAGACTGTCCCAGGCCCAAAGGTGTGAGCTGGGGCTGCAAGAGAGGCGGGGAAATGGAAGAAAGCTAAAGTTTTAATTGGTGAATTTATGCTGACATGCAAATGGACCAAACCTATAACAGTGTGAAGAGCTTGTGACCTGCCGTCCATCCTGGGGTCCATTTTGGAAGCGGCCTCTGGCTCCCCAGGGTGTATTCAAAGGCCTTCAGATAAATCCCTGCCTTTATTCCCTCCCTCCTGCCTAGTCTCTGTTTCCAGGCAGCTGGAGGAGGCACCATAGGTGCCCCGGNNNACTACCACATGGCTTTCCTGGTCAGCGAGGAGGAGCCCGGGCAGCAGCAAGGTGCGGTGCAACCTGCGGGAGGCTGAGGCGCGGAGCCGCCCCGGCGCGTGGCGATCTACGCCTCGCCTGGACGCGCACACCCGCGCTCGCTCCGGCCGCACCTTTAGGGGGGCTGGGAGCTGGACACGCGTTTCCTTCTCGTGTTTCGGGAGCATGTCTGAGCTGGGGTGGCTGAAAGATTCGCCCGTCCCAGCACCCAGCCTTCCACAGCGGCCAAACACGACGGATTAGGGAGGAGGGATTAGGGATCAAACATATGGCAGCTCCTTCCCTGAAAGATCTCGCTGCCTGAAAACATTTGCTATTTATGGGCCTTCACGATAAAGATGTGTTTTGTGTCGCCCGTGGATTTCATTTCAACAGGGCTGCCTAATTTAACATCCTGTGCTTTCAGTGTCTTCATCCTACTGTGTCAAGCAGCTCCAAAATTTAGCACTCTGTGGAGTGAAGAAACACATCTGATTGTTTTGAAACTGTTTTGAAACATGACGGTCCCAGATCTTGAATTACAAAAAGCATCATAAAGGCCTGTTCACAGAATAATTGTAGAATTTTTTAATTTTCTTTTTTAAAATTACTTGCTATTGGTATTTGCCATTAACCTTTCCCCTAAATAATTCTTCATACTGTATTATCTGCTTACGTTGTAAGCTAATCAGGACCAAGGGACTTATGCATTTGCCACATAGAGGAGGTTTTGATTTTGGTTTTATTTTTTTAGGCTCTGAAGTGGAAGAGAATCCTGAATTTATCACTTTCCTTTATCAAATAACTAAAGGAGTCTCTGCAAGGAGTTATGGGCTAAATGTTGCCAAACTGGCAGATATCCCTGAAGAAATCTTGAGGAAAGCAGCTCACAAATCAAAGGAGTTGGAGAGAACAGTGAATATGAAAAGGTCAGAACAACTGTGATTTTTTAAAAATTATTTCCTTCTATAATACATACTCATGTTCTCATGTTTCAGTGATAGTGAAAATACGAATGAATCTAATTTAGAAAGTATTTATTACTTACTTTGGAACTTAAAAATGTCTTTGCATACTCAAGTGTAGAGAGGAGTGTGGACAATCTTCCAGTTTAGCTTGAAAATAAATATCTATAATGTATTTTGATTGCCCCCACAAACACGCAGAGTTTTACTGAAAGTTCTGGGGATTTGAATATTTTTCTGATACCCGCTTTTCATTCAGGGGTGGTTGTGCCTTATATATCAGACTAGTTATGAAAATTCCTGTGTGTATCAAGTGGCATGATGGATTTGTAAACCCTTTTGGGGTTGGATATTTGTATCATTGTCTGTTGCTGTTATTTTCCGTGGCAGTCCTGTGAGCAAAATTCAAATAGCCCCTTAGGAACATAATGAACCAAGATCTTGGTCGTCTGATGGCTGTACCTAACCCTGACAGAATAATTTTGTGTGAGAACATTTTGACTACTAATTATTTATAGGTGCGCACTTTGAAACTCGACACGGCGCTTAACAGCTTCCTCTTATTCCCTCTTAATAAAGCAAAATAGAAACATTTGAAGGTACATGACAGTTTATACGAAAAAATAATGTGGTAGCTTATACTAATTGGAAATACCAGTCCCTAACTGGCAAAAGATCTCGAGCAGGATCTTAACTCTGCTGTTACAGGCTGTGTGGGGTTCTAAACTCCAGGAAAAATTGTTCGGAGAGGTGAGAGTACAAGCTGGAAGGCCAGACTTACTGGATAACGAGATGTGAAGTAATGCAATGCCTCCTTTCCATTTCTCCTCGTTCTGTGAGAATTCTGGTGGCGGGTCACTGGGACAGGTCCAGGAGAGTTCCAGCGTGGCTTCACGGCTGCACATGGGGGTTCCCTGCACCCACAGCCCCTGGGCAGTGAGAGCAGCGTGGGAAGCCTGATTTAGGGTGGCAGGGCAGAGGCAGTGATGGGGCTCTGTCGTGTCCCCTGAGCAGCCCCGGGACGTGAAACCTGCCCGCTCTGTTTTGGGTTTCCAGGGCAATCTGCTTGTGTTCTCAGTGAAAAAGGGTGAATGCTTCATCTGAAGCTGGGGTGAGTCCTTCATCCTCCACCTGTAAACCTGGAACCCGTGAGCCTTCCTCCCCGGGGCGATGTGACAGCTCCAGGAGTGGCTCTGGTCTCTCTGGTGGGAGCAGGAGCTCCCAGCTCTGGGGAGTCCCTCTCAGACCTGTTGGTAGCACTGCACTTGTGCTGTCACAACACCCGTGGGCCAGACGCCTTGTCTTATTTTTTTAAATCTCTTTGGTATTATTTAGGAAAATCCGCTGGGTGATTTCATCCAGTTTTGACATTGCTGTCGCCGGGAATGCGTGTTAACCCATCTTAAACGTCTTGTAATTTGTCACAGCTCTTGTAAATCAAAAAAATGCTCAGAAGAAAATAGGAAGGATGTGTGCACTCATTTGTATTGAAAATGCCTTTTCTTTTTATGATTCTGCAAATACAAACTTGTAGGAACGGAATGGTGAAAATTAATCAGGGCTGACTTCAATGCTGTTTATTTCCTTTAGCAATTTGTTACTTTCATTTTCTGTATCATTTTGTCAATGCTGCTGGTGCTGTAAGTTAGTTATGAAATTAATTTGTTGGCTGACCTAGGGCAGGAACACGTGTCTTAGAAAATATTAACTGGTTGTTTGAAGATCACGTAACAGTTTGAGCTGTGCTATTTTGGACTGTGTATGCAATTTTGCAGATGACTGTAGGACTTTCAGGGTTTGATGTGCTTCACTTAAAAATGTGTCTCTATTCTGATTAGGTTTTTTTTTTTCCCTCCTGCAGGAAAAAAATCAAGTCCTTTGCTGAAGCATGGAAGATTAATGATTCTCAGGAACTACAGAAATGGAAAAATTTGTGTGAACCTGAAGATGAAAGAAAGGACAGTTTTTAATCCTCAAATCATGGTTAAAGATGGAAGGTCCTGGAGGTGCAAAATACAAAATGTCTGGAAACTAATGGATTTTATCAGGGTCTAGTTCCAGGTGCACTCAGTTGACTTTTTTTGCTTTCTGAGAGATCACAGATACTGCATCATGTGTAATTTTCTCTCTCCACTCCCTTCCTTTTCACCCTCTTCCTTATTTGCAAAACATCTATGGGGATTTGATCTAATTTGTTTAAAAAACGTGAAAAATTTATTGATAAATTATTAGGTAAATATTTTTCAAATAAAATAATGTGTTTCACCTTTATTGTACTTCAATTTCTGAAGAAATATTTGTGTGTGTTGGGAAAATGTAGCTGAGTCTCCACTCTGCTGTGCAGCCAGCAACTGCTAGGAATGGATACTACAAAGAGACTTTTTCCCTTGTTCCAAGCGTAATGCATTAAAAATTCACTTTTTTTTTTTTAGGGCACCCTTTCTTCCTGATCTTTTCCCTGTCTGGCACGGTCTGGAGAAAGACTGAATGCCAAAAATAATGTTGGGGTATTGTAGGGTGAGTGAAAGGGGCAATTCAGAGCGTGCAGCTGGCATCCCCAGTGCTCTGTCAAATGCAAAGTGAGGCTGGAAAATTCAGAAGCGCTTCTTCATTTTTAAATTTGCAGTTGCCAAGGCCAAATTTCATGTGGGGGTGTGATACCCGGATTGGTTTTCCCTACAAATAATGGGACTAAATACATTGCTGTGAAAACGGACAGTGTCTTGGTTTGAAAAGACAGGTGTCAGCCTAAGGCAGGCAGGAGCCTCCCTTGAAATGGAAAATGTAAACCCCCTCCCTCCGAATTATTAGAATTTTGAAATTGAGGGGCTCTCAGGCAAAGAAAAATGGGAATAGGAATAACAGTTCTTTACTAGGAAGTTTGAACAAGAACAAATGCAATAGTACAAAACAAAACAAAACAAAAACAAACCCACTGACAGAGTCAGAAGAATACAACCTGACACCCTGTTGGTCAGAGAGTTGGTAGCA
>WEIT01015129.1:1596-12969 GCA_013389985.1 Dryoscopus gambensis | reverse complement strand
ACTTAGGTGACAACAAAAAAAAAATCCTGTATGTTTAGTTGGGGATGAAGGATATTGCCAAATAAACAAAAGAATTAGCTTATAGCTGCATGAAAAGTCCAGTCAAGTCATGCCCAGGATGTCCGCTCTGCACAGTGCTTTGCAACCTTAGAGTTTGAAAGACAACAGCTCAGTAGTGTAAAACACAGATTACCCCACAGACACTTAACAGTTGACACCAAGGACACACCTCTTCAACTTGCACTAAATTTGCATTCAATTGGATAGACTTAAGCAGATGTCTAAGTCTTATGTGCTGAATTGGAGCTTTACAGATGTGTTCTATTAAGGTATTTCTAACTATTTCCTTTGCCTTGACGGCATATAGCTTTTAGTTCTTGATCCTTAGCGATAAAGGGATACCAGGGAAAACGTTATTAAAATACGTTTTTATAGTGATCAACTAATCACGTCTTGTGACATTTGCTGTTTTTGTAAGCTTCTGTTTCCAGGTCCCAAAGCTGAAAATAGTAGGTTCTAAGTGACGCTAAACTTTTAGTCTTCAGTGCTTTTAAATGTTCATACCAACAAACTAAAAAAAGACTAATAAAATTTTAAATGAGTTGTCCCTAAAACATTTAAGATTTGGAATGTCTGACCTATGAATTCATTAACCTCTGCAATTAGACAGAGGAAAGCAAGATGGAGAAGACGTTCAAATACTTCAGTGGGATCTAATGTTTTATGGTGCAAAAAGCTGTTTGTGTCTGCTGCCATAATTAATTATACTCATGCTTCCCTTTTACCTTTTGCTAATAAAACAGAAGACAAAATATAACAAAGCATTTTCAATACTTGTCTGTCCAATCAGTAATCTGCATGAATTACCTGAAATAAAAGAAGATCCCAAAAGGACGAGTACACAAGAAGCTGCCAAACCACATATTCTCTCCCTACTTTGTTTTCCACTAACTAGCTTTTTCTTGTAATTCAATAGCAAAGGAAAAAACCAAGAAACACTATTGTACTTCACTGCTTCTTGTGTAATGTGGTGAAAGAACTGACTCAGAAACTTGTTTTCTATTTTCAGCTGTATTATTTGGTCTAATAAAAGCTTCTACCTCTCTGTACACCATTTCCCTTCTTTGTACTCTTAAGTCACTGTGCAAAAGAACGCTGGTACTTCGTTACTATGATTAGTACTGAAACATTATAGATACCTATTATTTGTGTGGCAAGAATTTAGTTAGCATAATAATAGAGTACTATGGCAAGAATTTCTCACTAAAAAAAGTGTTGAAATCCTCTGGTTCAGCATTCAGGAGCAAGGGAAAATGGCAACTCACACCACTTTTAGACTCTGAGAATTACTGCACCCAAGCAGTAATTTACACAGATCCCACAAGAAATGGCAGAGCCATAGGAAATGCCACTCTTAACCACATAGGGGTACATTTGACTGACAACTGCACTGAGCCCGTCTTTTTCCAATTAAGCTCCATCTGCTTCCTCAGTTGGACTGGTTGGCCTAAGGCCTCTCAACAGGACACCCATTGTATGTTACTTTATCCACTTCCACGAAAACCGTTCTCTGCCAGAAGCCTGGGGATGCTTCCTCAAAGCATGTCATTGGGCAGGGACAGGCGAGATGGGTGGGTGGATGAGTGGGAGTGGATGCACTGCATGTAAGCATTGGCAGAAACCTGAAAAAGCATGGGCTTAGTAACTCCAACACATCCAAGCAAGGTTTAAGTCTCCACAAAATAAAATAAAAAGCACCATTTTTCTTTCATTATATAGTCTGACCAAAAAGCTTCTGAAACCAAAATTAAATAGCGTGTTTCCTTCCACTCCCCAACATACACACTCTAAAATAAATAATGGCCAAACTGATTTAAATGAAATTCTGTAGAAGAATTTGTGCTTGGACGAAAATGGCACATTTGAGCCTGAAGCAAAAGTAAAACCGCCAAGTTATAAACCTCTCAAAGCGAGGTTTATAATGGAAATGCCAACAGACCCTTAACTATAGTGGAGCTGTTAGGTGCCAACATATAAATAATTCTAGTTTTTGCGGTCACTTACGATAAATTAGATACAGTGCAAGTAGAAACAGTAGGGTTCTGATTCAGTAAACAGTAACAGCCAAGAGTGCATGTTTGGATTTTTAGACAAGTATAGCATAGATTTGATGCTGGCTTTAAAATGGAGTCTATAAGGACATTTGGACTTTTTAAAGTAGTAAGCAAGCCATATTCTGAATTCTTGAGGGCTTGTAAAATAAAAACCTCCTTAACAAGCTTTGCTGCCTACTGTTTCAATCTTTTAAGATTCCTTTACTCCAGTAACCAAAAAAATGCTCCATTCAAGATTGGTGTAATTGTCTACTAAAGAAAACAACACACTAAGTAAGTGCACATAGTCACATTTAGTGTTAAGAATTGCTAAGCATATTAATACAGTGGGAAAAAAAGTGCCAGTGACCAAACAGTAACAGATTAACCACCTTCTTCTTTAATAGGTGTGCCAGTTGTTGCACTACTAACAGAGATGCTTTTCTATAGTCCAGCTTGTTCTGGAACTGGAATGATGTATTTAGGTGATCAAGTATGTTCATTTTGGTCCTGAGAGGAATTCATTGCATTGTTTCACAGCAGTTAAGTCCCATGCCTTAACACAATTTGTTGAGGCAGTGAGGGATGCTATTAGGGCTCTCTGCAGGAACTTCCATCTTGGACAGGGTGGGAGCCCTCCGAGGCAGCCAAGATTCAGGCTGGGGTTGTTAAGAGGATGCTCTATCTCAGGAAACTCTCCTGCTTGCCAAATTCACATCAGTTTCTCATTTAGTGCTTCCGCTACAAAACCGTACCGCTGCCCCAGCATCACCCCTAACTCCCCACTAATATAAATCCTAAGATGAGTATCTGCAGAAAGAGGAAAGTTAGGCACACTCCTAGTTTACTCTAACTATATAGGGCTCTACTAAGTAAACATTTCACATGCTGATAACCCACTGAAAATTCCTTTCTCCAGCTGTCCTTCAGCTTTTAGAAGAGGAAGGAAATTGCTGTTCTTCCTGCACATGCCAACATAAGATGCCTTATTCAAGACAAAGAGCATCTAGCCGCTACCAAATACTGCTTTCAGACTACTTGCAATTGTAGCAATTCTAGGAAGTAGTTTAATCAGAAAATGTTTGACCCCAGAAACCAAGTTGGAACAGCTATGTAAAGTCATATGCCTCTACAGATTACCTCCATGATAGTTTAATAATGAAATCCACAATTTTAAGCAAACCCAAGAAATCTAACACAAATGAAACACAAGTAGTATGCTCCTCAGCCAAAGCTAAAAGTCATTGTGATTTTCTCCATACTTCCTGTGGCAAATACACTAAGAGCCACAAACCACACATTCCCACCATATATTCTCAGAAAGCAACGGAAACAGGGATTGAAAACAAAATGACAGCCAAAATGCACATTTCTGACTCTGCATGGTTAAACTATATGGTTACTGAGTAACTAGAATCTTACACAGTTTGTAGCAACTCATTAAATAAAGCAAATGGAAAATAATTACATGTCAGATTAGTATTCCTGTCAATTTGCTAAGCTTCACATTAAGAAGAAACCCTAACCTCATTAGTTTACCAGCAGTCAAACAACATACTGGGATACTATCAAATCATTATGTGGATTTACTTAAAATACGTAGAGTTTAATAAAGTGCTACACAGTTTCACACTGCTCCCCCCATTTTACCACAAATAATTTGACATTCTTCCACAACACAGAATAAGTAAAACACAATGGCTTACAGAACCAGGAATAGAAACTGAAGGTATGGTATTAGGGTAACATTTCCATGCATTACTCTGTTCCTGTCAAGCCACCTCTTAATTTTTCTTATAAACATATACGGGTTAAAGCTGTATAAGATTTAGGAAATTCCACACACTGTGTCCCAGCAAAACTACAGGAATTAAAATGAGAATCAAATTTTAAGGGTTAAAATTATAGGTCAAATACAGTACAGTAAATAAATTTTTTCCCCACTTCAGGTCCTATGTTATGCTTGGCATGAAGAGAACTGTAGTTAAAAACTGTTTCTTCAGCTCTGAAACTGCAAGACTCTCATCTGTCCTGAACTTTTCAGTAGACTGAAGTGGTGAGCCAACAGGACTAAATACGGTTGGACAAACTGAAAGGTGAACATTTTCATAGTTTGTGTGCTGACAGCTGGATTCTAAATGCTTATTAATGGTAAAAGGTAAAAATACTCTTTCCCTTACTGTTTTATTTTGTGATACAAACCATGTTTTTTTAAATGTGGTTGAAGGAAGGAGAATTAGTAAATCTTGGTATTTCTATGTGCTCCCTGTGGATTAACCAGGAGCTGTTCTGCTAAGGACAAAAGCTCAAGCTACTGAGTTGTCTCACAATGTGCAGTCCTACTCTAAACACTGCAAATACGGAATAATTTCCAGGTATTTGTTTGAAGTGCAGAGGGACTACTTCTGCTAGAACATTCTCCCCCCTTATATTCGCACAACTTAAGACGCTTTTCAAAACATAAAAATGTCCTGCACTACAAGACAACATTCTGCAATGATCCAGTGACTTAGAATGGCTCTGGATCATAGGATAATGTTGTCATAAATAAATCCAATACTTGGCCAACTCGTCACTATGACTTTAAAAATGAAACACAAGGAACCCAGAATACTAGCATCATCCAGATGGGAGTAAATAGAAGATCAGCTTTCATTCCTACTCATCCTGGATTCAGCTATTTAGGGGATCAACAAGTGATTTACTTTCAAATGCCTGCACTACAAGACAAGGTTAGCTGTTCCTGCCTGCAAAATTTACCCCATGTGGGTTTCTTTCTTTTGTTTTTGCTCCTTTCATTTAAGTGTTTATAGGGCCTTCAAAGGAACGTTCTTCAACACAGAGCAGTTTGCACAAATGTGTCCTAAGACTTAAGATGTGTCCTAAGGTCCAGACACTTAGGATGTTAATGTTTCTTTCCACATGTCCAGTGTAAGATCTGCAGATCTCCCCTGATGAATAAGAGACAAAATAAAACACATAATTCTATTTTGGGCCACATCTTCAGTGGCCCAGTCTATTTGAATACGTGTTGTGATTCAACTCCAGCTGGCAAAGAAGTACCATGCAGCCACTCGCTCACTCACCCCTCACCCTTCCCCACAAGGATGGAGAGGAGAAACATAAAAAAAAGGTAAAATCCATGTGTTGACATAAGAACAGTTTAGTAACTGAAATAAAATAGAATAATTATAACAATAGTTTCAATATTATCAATATTAATAATAATAATAAATAAATGGTGATGAAAAGGGAGGCAACAAAAAGAGTGAACTAAAACCCAAGAAAGGGAAGTGATGCACAGTACAGTTGCTCCACTGACTAATGTCCAGCCCATTCTTGAGCAGCAATGAGACCCTCCCAGGCAATTTCCCCAGTTTACATACTGAGCATGATGTTCTATGCAATGGAATATAACCCTTTGGCCAGTTCAGGTCAGGTGTCCTGCCAATGCTCCTTCCTGGCTTGTTGTGCACCTCCTTATTGACAGAGCATGGGAAACTGAAAGTCCTTGACTGGAAGTAAGCACTACTTAGCAACAATTAAACATCACTGTGTTATCAACATTATCCTCATTCTAAATTTTAAAAGAATGGCACTGTACCAGCTATTAGGAATAAAATTAACTCTATCCCAACTGAAACCAGTTAGTCAGGTTTCTCTGGTTTGTGTTTGTTTGTTTGTTTTTGTTTGTTTGTTTGGTTGGTTTTTTGAAAAAACAAGAACTTCACACACAGACCCAAAAAATCTGTTTAAGGCAACACTGAATTACAAGTACAACTTCTCTGTATTAAGATTAAGAGAAAACTGCATTTTCTCCAGTGGCACCTCCAATGCTTGTAGCTGGTGGGACTGTCCCCATGCTGACAGCTGCTGTGCAGACACAGGCCACTCCTAGCCTACTCTGCGCGGTGCCTTCCCGTTCAGACTTCCCGCTCTGCTGTGCCTGGTGCCAGGCTCAGTACTGACAAGTGCACCATCCACATTTAGCATAGAATGGAATTAGAACTCATATGGAGTCAGGGGATTTTTAAGGTCTGATGCTCATCATCCCCACTGTTCCAAGAGCACAAGAGTCACGCTAGGTTTTTTTGACCACATGAAAAATACAAACCTTCAACAAGACACTTCATTGAAAGAAAAAAAAAGAGAAAAAGAAGCTCACGAATGTTTAAAACCAAAACAAACTTTGTAGAAAGCTTCAAAGTCATCATTTCATTCCAGAAACATTCCCAAACACCACCTGCAACCCCTTAACTTTAAACCTTCTCTAGGAGAAGCGATCAAAAATTAAAAAATGAAATTAAATTAACTTTTATTCCCTAGGACTTATGACAGGCTGACATTCATACATCTTTCTTACTCTAGGTATCTCAGAACATTTGACAGGAAGAGCCAGATACTAGCATTAAAGTAACCACAAGCAAACACAGCAGTTATTAGGAATGTGGTAACAGCTCACATGCAGCCGTGAATATTAGAACCATTTTTACTGAGAGAAGGAATGTTGGCTCTAACTCTGCAGTTATTCCTTACTCTTTTTCAAAGAGTGCCACAGGGATTTCTAACTTCCATCTGGACAGTCTTCCTTTAACTGTTTTTGAACACCATGTGTGAGAACAATAGGACTGTAGACATTAGAGATGGAAAAGACCGATTAGATCATGTAGCCATCCCTCCTGCCAGTTGTAGATTTTTCCCTACAGAATAGTTCCTAGCACTTTGCCCAGTACAGTTTAAAGCATGTTGGGATACTTGGCTTCAACCATCTCCTTTGGAAATTATTCCACAGTGTATGAAGAATGTCGTTAGGACATTTTTCCTGGTAGACAAGGCACGCATTTTTCTTTCCTTAATGATTTCCAGCCTATTATTCCTGGTTATATCCCATTGAGCCAGCCTGAATAACTCATCTTTACACCTTCGAATAAATGGAGACAGATATGTTTCTCTGCACATTGGTCACTATTTGGCCAGACTACACACAATTTTATTGCCAAAATATACAATATGCTTTAATAAAATCATTTATTCCACCCTTTTAGTCATTGTAGGATAATTGCCTCCACCCCAGTGAACATTTTTAGATGATACTCTCAACAAATCTGTTCATTCTTTCTTACCTTCTGCTACCTTTTATTTTATTTTATAGAGAATTCAAAAGGCATAATAGACTTACAGAAGAAAAATAGCCTTGCAAAGTCAGCACATAAGTAAATATACTACCTAACTCTTCTGAAACAGCAGCTGCTGCCAAATATTTGCACAGGGTTTATACTTCCTCCCCTCCTTGTGTCAAAACACACATTTTACCAATGTGTAGATTTTCAAGATCTTCAGTCCCTTCCATCCTCTCTCCAACAAAAGAGGTTTATTAAACTAACTTTGACAAACAAATACTTTTATATAATTTAAAACATAAGTTATTAGAAATCAGAAGCTTTTTAAACATCTCAGATTTCAAAATATTTCTTCATCCTCATTTCAGCTTCCTTAAATCAATTCACTCCATTCTTCCCTTTTTTGTCATCAGTTACTTCCTGCATTATTTTCCCTCATCTAAATTTCAGAATAATTCAGTACCGTTTGTCACACTACCTTTAGTATTAAGGTTGTACATTGTAATTTCTACTACCATTCCTAGATCACAGACTTTGAAAACAATGAGTACGATCAAGTGCATTCAGCAAAAAATGTAAACAGAGAAATTAAGAAACATGTCTGGAAAGAAAAAATTACACAAGGCATATAGCGACTGAGGAAGAGCAAAGGAGGTGAGGTAAAAGTGTTATGCTCAGTAGCAGGAACACAGAGAACATTGTGGCCATTCTGAGCACACACAGGCTTTAAAAATAAAGCATAAAAACATAAATCCAGAAACAATAATGGAATACTGCTATGCCTTTAGATGTTTTTCCTTACCAACAAGAACACCTGCCATTGAGGGGAAAAGGTCAGAATTATTAGTTCTAAATTCATGAACCTGCTTCATCTTTACAGTGTTACAAGGATCTTAACAGATCCAATCACTGCCTTACCAGACCAGAAAGCCAAAACCACACCAAACCTCTATACCATTGAATGCAGGAGATTCCTTATTTTATTCTTTGTGTTTATTAAAAAACACACAAATTAGAGACATTGAATTAACCCACCAACTCTTCCGCTCCCATAAAGTCATAAGATTGCATTTCTCTAAAGGCACACAAAGCTAAAGAAACAAAGCAGACACAACTTAATGAAGCCAGTTCAAGTAGCTCTACAAAGGCTCCCCAACAAAGACAGGTCTATTAAATCATTTTAATTCTGGCAAAGATATTGATTATGCATCCTTATTACAACAGAATTTACAAGCTAAGAGATGCAATGTTTGAACTGCTCATTCCTAATTCCTATTATTTAGTCCAGTCTGAAAGTGTCTTTCAAATCATCTTTGCAGACATTAGTGTGCGTAAAGTCTTAACTCCTCTGCTTCCCCTGGAAAAGACACAGCACAAAGTGCCTTCAACGTTCAAGCAAGAGAAACATAATTAGCTTCTCTGTTTTAGGAAGATGCCCTTTCTTAAAAAAAAAAAAAAGAAGCTAGAATCATGAAATATATTGCAAAATAAAATAAAATGAAATAAAATATTAAAATAAAATGAAATAAAATATCTCCAGAGTGTTTCTAATATTTTTTTTCCTTTTTAGCACTACGACATTGGGTCTATATTAAGTAGAGATCTGGCCATGTAGGGAACACGTCTGCAATGCACCCCTCAAGGACTCACATTATACTTTGCATTATCAGTGACCTGAAGTCTTGTCAGTGTTACTACTAATACTGTTTCCATCACTTAATGATTAGCTGAAGTTTATGGAAGCAGTACTATAAGATGGAACAGTTTGAAATGACAGCTGGAATAGAAACTACAACCTCTCCTAGCCACCTCCAACGCAGTTTCTAAAAACAAAATCTTTTATTCTATTCTTTATTACCATTTTAGCATGACTACAGTTCTCTATATGACAGCTGTTATTAACAATTAGCAGTCTGACTTTTTAACTGACTACTCTCTTGTCTAAAGGATACAGTGAAGGGGAAGATCTTCTAAAGTTTCATTATCAGATCTTAAATAACCAGACTTACAAAAGAGTTGAAAACATTTTTTCATACCTCCAAAACCAGAAAAACAAATCAAGCTGTCACATCTTTTTGTGAAGTTTCAGTAGAATGCTGTACAATGTATTTTGAGCAGATACCGAGCTGATGTAATTTCAATAGTCAGTGGAAGGGGAAAAAAGTTGAAAAGGTTGTATCTGAACGTGAACAATGCTTACAATGAAGAAAGAATCACATCAGAAATAACAGGAAATCAGCCGATGCACTTTAGGAAATGAATATTTGTACACTGAGTTAAAGAGAGAGAACTATTATAGCAGTGTCAGCGAAGCCACTAGTGAAGTTTACTCTGGATTACAAGGTGAGAAGCTGTATCATACTTCTACTGAAATCAGTGGGAGGACAAATTTGACACAATTCTTGAAGGTTAAATTTAGATCCTGTGCTTAGCCAGTAGTATCTTGTGCCAACAGAAGTCAGTTTTAAATATGCTTCTGTGATAGTGTGTGCTTTAAAATACTTTTGTACGTACAAAGATGAAAAATCCAATCTCCACAGAGATAAATATCCTGTCTAGATTTAAAGAAAGAAATTAAAAAAACATCGATTTTGAAGATGTTTCCTCATTTGTCACATGCTCACAAAGAGGTCACAAACCAGGGCAGCACTGGGAACCATGACACAACTTTCTCATGTGGACCTGCAAGAGATCCTAATCCTAGGCTAAAGCGATTGCTATCTCTAGACAGCATTAGCAGCATAATCTGCATGCAACTACTGGGATTAGAAGTATTTTCTGAAGTCACTTAATACAAAATAATACTATAGTGACTTGGTTCATCAACCTCTGCCTTAAGGGGTCCTGACTGTAGACTGAAAGTATATGCTGTAGGCCAATCATATGAAGAAGACAGCACTACTAAATTCAGGCCCATCTCAAAAAGAGCAAGAGGAAGAATCTTTTTGGGGGCAAGGCTGCAAACAAGCCACTAAAATCTGACCCTAATGCTATGCCCAAAGAGTCTTCATTTCCAGTGTCAGAACAGATTAAAACCACCACTATCTCTCCCTGGGGTTTACAGACCAAGCAATTTTCAAAATATTATTCAGTTTGTGAACTTGTTCACTGTGCAGATGAATGCTAACATCAGGCAACACCCAAATACCTAAAAACACAAGTGGAGTTGTCTGCCAATAACAGCTAGTAAACAGACAGCTCTAAAGAGGACAGTTCAGGCCTGCTGCTTTCTCTTCTTCCTGCCTATGTCCCACAAACACTCTCCTTGAAACTCCTGCCAACTCTATTGCGTTGCACAGCAACAGCATAGTGCCTGCCAATTTCTAGAGAGCCGAGCATACTTCTCCATTTAGTGTTTTGTCTGAAGGCCAACAATGCAGTCAGGACATATAAAAATACCCCAAAGACTTGATGTGTTAGGTATTTAAAGATGGAAATAATAAAGCATAACATTAGAGTTTTTTTTCCAGGAGACTTAACTTCTCCATATTTCTACCAAGTGCCCGCTTTAAACATGATTCATACAGAGTACTCTTTGGCCTACAGAAACATATTAAGGACTAGAAAGTTGAGTCTCAATTCTTTCCCCCTTATTCAGGATATCCCTCAATCTGTAAATGACACTAACCACCAAGTTATTTGTATTCAGATAAACCACTAACACCAAAAAAGCCATCTGTATTCATACTAGTCAACTATATGTTATATTAACTGTCTTGGCCTTACCGTTTTCTCAAGGAACAAAAACCCCCTAAACAGCTAAAGTTCTTTCAGACTCAAACTTTTCTTTTTTCCTTTGTAGTTATAGTCAGCCTTACCCCAAAAACTTACAGGTAAAAATAAATTAGACATTACTAAAAGGTAAATAATTCCCTCAGGAAAACAGCATATTTGGCAGAAAGGAATTGAAGAAAACACAGAAGTACGTCAGAATTGCCCAACTGATAAGCAGAAAGCCATGCTGTGTTTAAAAAAAAGATCAGATAGATACATAATCTGCCCACCACACATTTATCCTGTGGTATTTCTTCCTAGGTTGATTAGCTATCTAGCTTTATAAAACAGAACTGATATTTTGGCTGAGAAGCAAGCATCTTGTCTCCTCCATTGTATTCTTCAATATCACCTACCTGGATCTTCCTACTTTCTGTTCACAATAG
>WEIT01015124.1:33206-100156 GCA_013389985.1 Dryoscopus gambensis | reverse complement strand
TGCTTCAGACACAGAAAGGCCCACACCTTCCTAAAAAATTACCTTCACCATATCAGAATTTGCTTGTCTAGACCAGAGATCCATCTTTGGTGGCCCTTGTGGCTAAGCATCCTGTTTCCACAAAAAACTTTTCCCTATATAAGAAATGAAAATTGTCCAATATGGAAAGAAAAAACTTCAAACTNAGTCATTTTCTGATCCTCTGCATTTATTACAGCTGTGGTCCTGACAGTCTATACCTGACCATGATTATCATTTGGTATTTATACGAAGCTAACTGGAATCTTCTGCATGAAGCTGCCACAACAATCACACCTAATGATGCTTAATTCTGCAACAGGATTCTTGCTTCTTGTCTCCATTTACCTTAAATTTTGAAATTTACTGGAAAAAGAGAGATAGATAGGGAGACACGAAGGGGAGCCATCTGGGAAGTAAATGAGAAAAGGGACCTGTCAGCTGTAATTACTGTGTAAATGAAATATAGAGCCTGTCTCAGTAATTCACACCCACACACCATTTGTGTTTGGGGTTTTTTAAGAAAACTGCAGGCTTATGTTTATATTTCTCATGACAAATGTAATTTCTTATTCAAGTCCTCCTCTTCCAATGAATGAAGTCAGGAAACTAACCTAAACTATTGTCTTACAGATTTCTTTTTAGAGCTTCAGCTCAAAGCTTCTCATTTTTTCAGCAGTTTTTTGACACATAGGACATTTGAGCATCACTGTATTGTCTCTCAAGCTTCAAAATTTTTTTTCTTCTAGAATTCACTGAATCATAGTTCATTCATTATTCTCTGTTACTTCAGTTCAAGGTACTGTTAGCCACCACGATTTCCTGACATGCTAGACTGAAATATTCCAATCAATCCAATACTTGCATTATGCAGCCTTCTTGGGTTACTTCTTTGAAATTAGTGTTTTTTCCTTAGAAACGAGCAGATTAAATTGCTGCTACATGAACAAAAGAAAATGCTGGTAATCAGTACAGGTAAAAAGGGAAAAATACATAGAGAAAATCAGACACAGTAAGTAATATGGAGAAGATGGAAAGAAAAAGCAAGTTCTCTAATGACAGTGGACTCCACAAAAATAAAACTGAATGCTCCTTTCATGGGAGTCCTACAGGTCAGAGACAGAACTGGCTTGCAAAGTCCACTTGCCATAGATTCAACCAACATTTTTGGATATAATTTGATTTCTGTGAAAGGCAGAACATTTTTAAGAACTTTTCCACTACAAACCCACGCTAGTATCACCCTTTCCAACAGATCACTCTTTTCCGCTGCATACTGCCAGGATTGTCTGTTCTAGTTCTGTTTTCCATTCCTCATTCACCTCTTGCCTCGCAGTTACAGTCTGCTCCTTCACCCATGGAGAATGAAATCATCTCTATCCTGGTGGTTTATTAACAGAAAAGACAGCCTGGAAATGAACTGGCTGTATTTTGAGTCAGAAAAAGCAAAAGTTTTATCACTCTTGGGTCCAGATGCCCAGAGAGAAAAGGTTATAGTTGATGATCAGATGATAAGGAGCTCCACGGAAAGTCAAGTGTGCACTTGCAATTAGTGTCTAGTCTAGTCTATAGTGCATTATGGGATCAAAATAATGCTGGAAAAGGTAAAAATAAAAACCTTTTGGTTGTTATTTGACACTGGGTCTGTAATTGCAAGAAGACTATTCTCAGGAACACATGAAGTGGAAGAGCATTAGTCTATAAGCAGCTATTTCAAAGCTAAAGTGCTGCCACTCCTGAAGACGTACTCCTCTGTGATATCTATTCAAATATATCACAAATCCACATTCACATCCCCTGGCAATTCATGGGACCAAGCATCAGGAAATACTCCACTCTCAGTTTTGAGGCTGAAATGGCAGCACATGCATTTTTGGAGTCACAGCTCTGAGTATTTCTTTCTCTGTCTTATTGCATATTTATTGACAGTTAAAGTACAAATATATGAATATACTGTAAACATGTTTATGTTAAAATAATCATATTTTCCTCATACACGTGTATTAGATATTAAATGCTTTATAAACTGGCTCTTTGAAAGAAGTGATCACTATCTGCATTATATTAAATACACTATAAATACTAGAAGAAAACCTACTGCTTTTCTTCACCAGTAATAAGATGATCTGTCTCCTGGCATGCTGAATACACTGAGAAATGGCTATATAAGAATTCTTTTGCTTCTTTGGGAAGCAGTGGATGTAATACAAAATTAAAGTTATTTGTACATGACAGGGTACTCAAAAATCATTTTGAACATAAAGTCATCATTTCCCAGTTCATTAGCTTTTCAAACATATCAAAATTGCCAGTACCAAACAAATGTTCACTCCAAATGTGATCAATTTTTAGTATTTCAGTATGTTGCATAGTAAAACAACAGTTTCAAATTAAGAGTTGCCTTGAAATGTGAAAGCTAAGCAATTCATACTTTAAAAAATGTTGGGTTTATTGGAAGATCTTATATTTTTGTTTTTATTTTTCTTAGGGACAGTTTTTCAAAATCTACAGAGATCTAGATCAGTAAACCTGCCTGCTTCACCAAAAATATTGACTATGTGCATATACTTCACTGAATGCAATTCATGAGGAACTCAGAGGAGTCATCCTACAATTACCAGCAAATGTTCATAAATCCATTTCATTCTGCTTTATTGCTAAGCATTATTCTTTTGTTTCATCCATTTATGGTAAACCAGCACAAACTGAAATATTTCTTTATAAAAATGTGAATCAAGATACATTGCTGCTAGCAAGTCCTGGTATAGGTTTGCAGGGTTCTGCAGATTATTTTAAGTGAGCATCAAAACATGTTTATAAAATATACTGGTTTGTGCCCTAAGTAGCAGGAAGTGAGAAGCAAGTCAAGTGGATGTTCTATGATGCTTCTTTGGCCTCTCACAACATTTACTTAAGTTGATAGCATGATTTTAGTCCTTTTGGATCTGACCTCCAGCATGCAGCTGAAAATCTCCCGGGCTATGAGCACCATCACTGCTGATCTAGACTATTTTAATCTCTGCCGGTGTCAGTCTGAAGTAATGAGCTCCATCACCAAAGGAAAACACACTGATCTTTCGTAAGTCACCTCCTTGAAGTTCCAGACCTTATGCAGAGGACTCACAAATACCAGTGGCCACCCTGCTCATGCCTTCTTGGATACTGTTAAGGCTCAGATGCCAAAAATGTAGAACAATACTGTACTACATGATCCACCAGTGTGAACCAAAGAAAACTCTCTTATCTAGAAAAGGATTTACATTATCTTACCAGCCTGAAAATAAACGAAGCAGGCTGACAGCACCCTGCACAGGATGACAAGGAATGAAACCCTGGATGGAATAGCCACTAAATTACTATAATGCATCACAACTGTGGGAACTGAAGTCATGGATATGAAACTCCAATGGTAACTAGATTCCATAGTACCTTAACAGAAATACTGGAATTTTATCTACTCACCTAAGGTGTTTATTTTTGTACTTTGTTTTTCTGTACTTAGCATGGAGGGATTTTGCTGAATCATGAGACTTCATCTCAACATCCCTGATGCCAGGATTGGGGTGTTTGTTAATGAATGGGTCTGAGTTTTGTGCAGCTGTTCCATGCCTGCCTCTGTGCTTACTTGTACAAACCCTGAAAAGGGAACAGAGCCATTCATGACAGTCAGCATCAAACCTGCACCGCCAACACTGACCCCAGCTGGGCTCATACCAGAATAATTGTGGGATTTTCTGAATGAAAGTGCAATTACATATTCATTTATAAACTGCAGAGATACCAAGAAGAATTAATCTTGAAGCAGATATAAAAAGCTCTATTTATGTGTGAAATACCAAAGAACTATTAGATTTGGCCTTCACATTTTCTTGTTTTGTGCTGTAGTTATGCACTAAAATATTTGACCCATGCAGGTATCTATGACTCTGAGTGAAATACCATCTGTATTTCATGATCTTTCAGTAAATAACTTCTGGCAGTGCAGTAAAAAGACTCATAAACTGTGTGATTTATTTGATAAAGGAATAATGTTCTCCTTTGCAAACCCAGACTGTGATTTATCTGCACAGAATTTTTACCAGCACATATAGATGAGATTGATCATACTTCAAACGTACTCTGAAGGAAAACTGGGGTGGGGCACTTAAGAAACTTAAATTAGAAACTCAGATTTTAAATAAAAAAGCTTAGGCAAATGCATAATTAATTGAACAGCAGAAACAGAATTTAAACTCCTCACAGAAAAAAATTATTCAGCTCATCATATATGGAAGGACTTACTGAATGAGCACTGCAATGGTTCTATATGCTGAGAAGCATCTTTCATGACTCACATAATATTACAAATAATTAAAAATCTGATAACTTATTTAGTGACAGGGATAATACTGAGCATAGAAAATGGTACAGATGAATCAGTCTCACATTACTGATCAGAATATAGAATGCAATTTAATAGCTTTTATTACTACATGAAGATAACTTTCCCTGACTCATTTAAATATCTATATTTACACTTGTATATGTATACTGCAATTTACAAGCAATTTAATAAAAAAATAAGTTCCTAACAAATTAATACATGAGTACTGAATGTCTAAAACTAAAGATACCTAAATGTGTGAACTATCTAGATAATTCAGGATATGTGTGATGAAACAGAACATTTAATTATTATCAAAGAGCAGAAAGCCCCCCACTTCTAAAGCCTACCTCTCAATGTTTTCACAAAGAAAAAAAAAATAATCTGACAATACAGAATTCCCTGAGAATAAAAATCAGTAGAATATTTGCTAATTAAAGATAACTGGAGACCAGTAAGTACACTGAGGTGTGGTCTACTTCTGATCGGTTTATGAGGAAAATTCAAGGTAATTAAATTTCTATTACTGAAGTGTTTCTCATTCCCTCTGCCCCCAGCAGGGCTGGTTTCCACTTCAGACCTGTGAGTTCTCTGAGAAGAGACTTGTGTCCTTTGGCACGATTTCTTTTCCCCTCATTTCGTGGCGCTGGATCATTGAAAGAATGCAGTGTGCAGACTCCCCTTGGTGCTTAAACTACTCAGCTACCCACCAAAGCAAAAAGATCAGTTCCACCACAGCAAAATTCATCAAACCTTTTCCTAATCCGCTATATTAGCAAACTCTCAGAAGGGCTTCCTGCATCTGACACCTTACTCTCAACTCATATTCAAATTCCCAAACCAAACTGAAATTCTCCAGCGATAAATACCCTGCCACAGCCTGGGAACAGCTGTGCTAATACAACTCTCCAGTAGCAAGTGAGTATCCTAATCACGACAGCAAGTTTTTAGTGTCCTGTGAGTCCAAAGGAAGAAAGAGATTCCAACTAAAGTAAATATTCATGCAGTTATTAAAAGCCACCGCACAGGCCACCCTTCTTTCCAGCTCACATCCTGCAGGATTCCTGTGGTCTCTCACCTTGAAATTCCTGCCAGGTTTGTACCTCTCCCGGGTACAGCGTTGCACTCTGTGTGAACATAAAGCTAAATCAGGCACTTCACATTTCACTGGCATTCGACACGGAAGCAATTGTAACTGATCACTACCCTTATACTGGACTCGGCTCATACTTCTGCTTACGCTATCAACTTTTATTAAATTCTCTATAATATCTGATTCATCCAGAAAAGATACACTTACTGTTTTGTGTCTTCATTGAGGTAGATGGACACTTTCAGTCTCAGTTTTGTCATCGTGCCAGAACTTTTCTGCCTTCATCCCTCCTCTTATGTCCAATTTAGAGCTCAGCAGGACAGACAGCAGCAGCCCTGGACACTTGGCTTCCATCTGGTGTCCTGCATTCCACCCCAGGGCCAGCCACAGCCACCTCACCAGGATTAACAAACCCACACCACACTCAAGTGCCGCTGACAAAATCTACAGATCTTGCTCATAGTCCAAAATATATTTTCACAGAAAAAATACTTTGCACAAAACCCTGAACTGCCATTAATACAGTCTATTTGCCTTCATTTATCTTCACCTTTAATACAGAGTAAGTTTCTGTCAGTCAACTTAAAAACAGCAAAGTCTAATTGCAATTTACCAACAAGGCTTTTATTTCTAAAATATGTTATGTAGATAAGGAATACTTGAAAGCTTAATGACTTCTTACTAGATCAATGATAACACATAAAGGTGTTTGCCTTTTTAAGAGGAAAACCAAAGGTTTTTAGGCTCCAGTCTCATTTCCTTTGAATAATTTTTGAAAAATTTAAAAAAGCAGTAGAAATGCTTTATTTAGTTTTAACAAGGTCAACAGACCAAAGAAAAAATGAAAATGAAAAGAATCAGCTGGTACCAGACTGGGGGAGGAAGCAAACCAAAAAGCAATGTACCCCTTGAGAGTTATAGGATTTTTACTATTTGAAACCTCAATATTATTAAACACTTTGGTCAAAAATCAGCCCTGCTTGAAAGTTCCATGTTCCCTTCCCCTCAGTGGAGTCTGAATTCAGCCTAACTAAGCTCCAACACTTTATATTGACCACCCCAGCACACCTGCAGTCACTGCCACCACCTGCAGCTGTTGCCAGGGTCTGGCTGAGTTGGACTCTTGCATTTCCAATTTTGCCACCATTTCAGCACGTGTGAGATTAACAATATGACACTTCTCAAACAAGTGACAAATTCTGAAACAAGAAGGTCAGATGATCTCAGAACCAACTCAGCATCAAAATAAAAATTTATTTCCATGTAGATTTTTATGATAGATGTCTTTATTTCCTAAGGGATTTGTCCCAGCTTGGCTGAAATGACACTCTTTGAGATATTCAGCAAAAAGTGAATGTGACCAGTTCTTGTACTGATGGGTCACCCCTGTCAGACTGTCTTGATAAAGAGAAAAGTCTGTCAGCACTGAGCAGAGAAGATTTCTTTCAAATTGAGCACACCCCAGAGAATTGTCTCAAAGATATTGATGTAATAGGTATCTTCTTCATTAGCAAAAGTTTACTGGGAGCTGCAGGAGGAAAAGAATGAAGAGCATTACATTTTATGTGGCTATAGAGTCTGGCACATACCCTCAGAATTATACCAAAATATCATATCAGTTAAACGCATGAGTGTTTCCTTCAGCTGTAGCCATTATTCTAACTCCTTGGGCAAGCTCAGGAAAATGTTTCTCATAAGGGTTTGTCACATTTTCAGAAGTGTTCAACCAACAACAATGCACAGATTGACAACATTCAAATTTTAAATAGTTGCAGGTAAAATCTTTTTGTAGAAGACTGAAAATACAGCTTAGTGAAACTTATATATTCTTCTGTACATTTTACCCAAAATATTACAATACTCAAAACAAAAATTCTATTAAATTCAACACATTATGGAATTTTAAGTCTAAATTCAGAATTAGCACTGACCACTACTTTTAGTGGTTTACCACCACACATTTTAGTTCAGAAATTGAGAGAGGATGTAAGAAAATACTGTAATCAAAGATACATTGAAAGAAGTAAAATTCTATTGAATTTCAATGAGCCGTGTTGGGGTTTTTATCCAGAAAACCCCCAACACTGTCTTGTGGTAATTTTTTCCCTCAAGTTTGGACCTTGAAATGCTGGCAATTTTTTTCAGTATAGTTATTGGATGAAAAAGAGTGAGAACTGGAAGTTATTCCAAATTTTTTATTCTTAGAGTTCACCAATGGTCAAAAAGTCAGACAGACTGGAATGAAAAATAGGATTTTGAGTCTTTACCACTACTTTGTTTATGTCTGTGAATAAAGGTCACTGCATTATAACATCCCATAGTAAGAGTTAATACTGCAGCAGTATCAACAGGCTGCACTTTTAGCACTTTGACTCTAACACATATATTGTATTGTGTGTTGGCAAACCAGGAATAAACCAAGGAAGATGGCTTTTCCCTCTGAGCCTGAATGCCAGACTGCCAACTCACAACTTGGATTATAAAGCCATCTCTTAGGTCCAGAGAGAAAATACGGAATTAGCTACTTTGGGCTCTTTAAAAGGCACAGTGAGGCATGCACCAAGGGCAGTGTCCAACTGTCAGGACTTCCCATGGAAAGGGCAATAATAAGATACAACAATCAAACCCACAGACAATACGGCAGAATGCTTGGAGGAAAATACATCTTTGTGGTCATCACTCCTCCTTCAGATGCCACTGGAGTAACTCTGCAATTCATAAGGCTTGATTTAATAACTGGCAAGTGTTCTGTGTTACCGCTGGTTTATCACTTGCTGAAATTGTTTTAATAACAGCCTCTATAAATTTATCATAGAAGTCATCTAGGAAGGTTTTAATTTTCACTAGACATGTTAGCTCTAAAACCATGAGACTATCAGACTTTGTTCAGAAAGCCTGCACAGAAACAAGACTACAAATATCAAAGTAATTTAATTTACTCAGGTTAGTGTAATAATAAAGTTTTCTGCTTTATGTAAATTCCTATAAAATCCAGACAGACCAAGTAATCACTGATGATATTGCCAAACACTGGCACAGAAGCAGTGTCATATTAATAAAGCATCTCTGAATTGCTTCATCCTGCAAAGAACAGAAGTGAAGCATGGATGAAATAGATATCAGCATTCACCAAACCGAAATACTTAATCCCATTTAAAAAAAAACACACTGCTAATTCACTTTTCCATCTAAATAAGCAGAGAAGCTAAATACAGCGAGAGTCACTGTACATTAAAAAATGCATTTTATACCACTAATTCATATCAATCAATTTCAGCCAAGGATAAGGGGTTTTGAAAATCTATATGATTTTATCTAAGAGCAGACCTGCTGATTCAGTGGCAATTGTTCTCAGGATTATCTCTGATTACTATGGATCCAGCAAAAAAACATATGGCCCAGAACTCAAAGAAATGAATTAATATGAGTGAAACTGAACCAGCAGTTGCAGAATGAAATTCTGTCATAATATCCTCCCATGGAATGACTTTATAAAGTATTAATAGAGTGTGCCCACTGTGGCAATACAATATGAACTTATCCCAGAGGCATATGAAAAGGGGCATCTTCCCATAACAGGGCAAAGACAGCCTTTTTTCTGTCTTTTTAGCTCCAGTGAAATTGCATCCAGTGGTGAGATCCCAGTGCTCAGATTGTTACTGTGGGAATATCGGTGGCAGCCATTGTTTGCAAGAAATCTTTAAATATAATGAAGCAATAATATAAACAGGGAGGAAGGGAGAGTTTCGGAGCAGCCTTGTGTGTGTACTTGTTATTCTTGCCACTTGCTGTGAATATCACTGGGAAAGGTCACTTGGATTTAGCAGTTCACAGCATCATGAACTGCTGGCTCAGATAAAGGCATTAGACTGTGGAAGATGATAATATGTTCTTCCTTCTCTAAGATATTAATCTAAGCTACACCTCTTGATCTCTAGACAAGAATTTTAATTTGCCCAGCAAGGATAGCACTGAACACCATCAAAATATTTTCTTTTGATAGCAGAGCACTATCACAGAAATGCCTTTTAATGACCCATTTAAATCCTCCTGTTTACAGCAGATTAGTGCAGCCGTGCAGTGCAGCCAGGTCTAAAGACACTCACTACCCCATAATTGTGGATGCTACCAAAAATCACCTCCACAGAATATGTCTGGCAGAGACCTGAGAGCTGCTCATTAGCATCACCATACTTCTCATGACTCACATCACTTGATGAATTGATGTGATAAATAAATTGCTGGATTTCAGCTTGTTTTCCCTTCATCCTGTACTGTTGTTCTTGAAACAACTCATTTTAATACTGTCTGCAAGGAGATGATGGCAACACCCCCTAGAAATGGGGAAATACAGCACTGGCCTGTCTGTGGGCATGACTTTGGGAAAGCTGTTTCATTTCTCCCACAGCTCCTCTATACAGACACAGTAACTCATAATTTAAAAATAAACAAGTTTCCTAGATTTCCATGATTTCTGAAAATGAGGCTCAGGTCACTCCTAGATCCTTTAGGAATGTTAAGTTGAACCATATATTAAAATTCCTTTTTGTTTCCTGTGTATTAGCTGCAAAGTGAAATATTTTAATGCAAGATATTTTACATGTGCATCAACATTCAAAATTTGTGAAAGAAGGATTAAGGGTTTGATACATCCTTGACAAGACTAAGCCAAACTCTGTACAGTGTGCAGTAACCACCCAAGTTAGCACTTTTCCTACCAGCTGCAATATTTTCCAAGCTCTCAAAAAACCCATACTTCAGGAACAGCAAAATTACATGGGGTTGTGTGGAAGCATGATCCTTAAATATTATAAAAAACCCAAAACCACAAAACAAACAAATAAACAAAAACCAAAACACAAAAACAAAAAATAAAGACAACACATAAAGAAAATGTATTATGATTTTCCTGGCCTTACTGCTTTTAGATTTAGATGATTATTCCATCAATATTTCTCAAGTGAAGACACAAGAAAGACATAAAATGTAAGACCTATAGCAGAGGTACCTTCTGTTCGCCATGTGTGAAATTTTCAACATTTTAAGATCTATCAGAATGTGTTTTAACGATTCTTCACTTTTTTCCCAAATCAAGAATAAATAATGAGAAACATTTTGAATTTTTCCCTTTAATCACTGAAAAATCAGCCAAAAGCTCTAACACTGTTTAGTATCTGGCTCTAGCAGTAATTAGTATCTCAAGCAATACCAGATGCAATTAAAATGTGCTTCTAAGCATTCACATCATGTAAAGTAATTTCTTTTGTATCTTTATGTTCTAATAGGAAAGAAGAAAAATATTTCTGCGCCAATAACTACCAGAGGAAAAGCAAATCATTACAGAGCTGTATAAATGAGAAACTTTGAAATGTGTTTTAGTATTTCTAGATTAAGTTCTTTGAGCAAGGTCTAGTTACCAGTTGCAAGGTCAAACTGGTTTTAGTTTAGTGACCTACCATGTTAGATAAGTACCACTTCAACGAAATGTGAACCAGCTAGAACTAGTTTAAAGAATAGCTATCATGATTTTCAAGAACCTTATAGAAACTATTCCCTGGAGTTTTTTAGTATCAGAGAGATGGCTGAAATGGGAATACTGCATGGCCTTTTTTGAACAGGAATTTGCATCAAGATCCCTGATCATGATTAATATAAAAGCATTTGCTGGGCTTAAAATCTATATAATAGGAAAAAGAAATACTAGAAGCTTTGCAGGATTCCCAGTTACACAATAACAACGATGTTGAGAGCAGTAGCTGTGGAGGAACTACATAAATACAACACAACCTGAATTATGTTTGCTCGAGATTACACTGTTTACACTGGGCAATGTTGAGCAATGGATTTTTAAAAGTTAAAATATTTAGAATTCACCCAGAGTTAAAAGTCAAATTTGACAACTGCATCCCTGCTCCTACCAATATTTAAGTATTTACAGACATTTGGGAAATCTTTTTGAAGCAGAGTTATTCCTCAACTGCATTTCCAGGGCTTACATGCACATGCCAGCCAAACTTCATCATCAATAACGTTGAAGAAAATAAAAGAATGAATCTGATGATATTATTAAATCATTTAGAGCATATTTCTAGAAGTACTACAGTGCCTTAAAAATTTGATTCCCTGTGGGGAAAAAACAAACAAACAAACACCCCGAAGGCAGCTGACAGGCCAGAAAGACAAAAGCTTTGGAGATGATTACCATCCAGATCAGAAATTTGAATACCCCAATATCACGTGGCTCTGAACAGCAGAAGTAGCTTTCAGGAACACTTGTGTGAATCCTTGATTTGGATAAGAACAGCGTGTGATTTCACAGAACTCATGACACTTAAGGTAAAAACTTACAGAATCACCCACGACATTTAATAAAAGTTGCTGAGAGGCATATTTTCAAATCAGTAGTGAATTTGACACTTACCATATGTTCACAAACTGCTTTCTTCACTGTTTGAACAGTATAAAAACGTCCCATAAAGCTTCATTAATTAAATTAAAATAAAAAACGACAAACAGGATGAAGAGCTGACAGTGATCATAAGCCCAAACCAGGCTAAGTATTTATCTTAAATCCTAATAGCACCATCTGATGGAGGATCACCACAACACTACAGAAGAGAGGCAAAGTGTGCTAGACGTTAATTTGAAAATATATTAACATATTTCCTTATTTTGAGTATTAAACTGTAAACGTAAGTATACAGAGTAGTGGTGATATGCTAAAGAAACCTAATGCAGATTTTGACATTGTAAGTCCATTAAAGTTTTGATTTAGTAGGAAGCAAATCCAGTCTGAGGTTAAACTGAACAGAATAAAAGCAATTTCTTTCCAGACACCTCTTTTATAAGTCCGGATAATAAATTTAAACACATCTGGTATCCAAGTCAAGTCTTTATTGCCCTTAAGCACACAGGTTCCCCACACAGGATAAAGTATAAGTGAAGAATAAACATTTGCGGTCCCTTAAAGGATACCAAGTAGAGCAATATTTTTAATATATGGTTCAGTAAATATTAGAATGGTGTAAGAGAAGAACACAGGGATCACAAGGGCAACTGGAGGAGAAAGCTGAGGATCAGAGAGCTGCATGCAAGACATACCGAGTATCTAATTAGGAAGATGTTATAAAACAACTAAATTATATGAATATTAGTAGTTACACATTTAAATCAGTTGGGATTACAGCTCCAGTCAAAGAGAATTTACTCTGCTTTGCTGTATCAGATGGCACTCCAACTCAAAGGCTCCTCATCCCAGCTCATCCAGGAACAGTAAATTCCCAAACAATAGGCCTTCCGTTTGGCAACCCTAAGTGCCTGCAGTTTGGACATTCACTCTACTGCCAGATTAGTTACTTAATCCTTAAATACCTCCATACATATGGAGAAATTGGCCCAATCCTTCAGTTTTCCTACATTCTGTCATGCCTAGGCAGTCTCCTTCAATCCATTGCTTCTACCAGATCTGAAGAGATTCCAGATATGATCCCTTTTTATTTTAACTCATTTTTTCCCTCTCTGATTCTCTAAAAGGTCAAGAATCTATAAAGTTACTTTAAGTTTGAAGATGAACAACTTCAATACACTTTTCCCCTTTACTGTGCTGCAGCCCCAAGAGTAAAACTGTGAGTCCAAGCCATCTGCTCCCCTATCAACAGGGAAAACCAAGGATCTGATGCAGGGCCTCACCAGCATAATGCTGTTAATCATCAGAGCAGTACTAAGTAACAGCAAAGGGAGGGGAACCAAAAAACAGTGACAGGTGCTATAGACAGACCAGGCAGTGGGAAATGTAGAGGAACCTAGAAGAAAGTCAGTTAATTAACTGTTCCGATGAAGTCGGATATAACCACGTGGATCACCATGCAAGAGTTCTATTACTGCTTTGCAGAAATGGGTTGAGGTTTAGCTGCCCTTGTAATCCGACTACTATGGACAAGGAAGCATTTTGATCTGTCGATTTCTGAGATGAGGAGCACCTTTAGTTCCTGGCATATACCCCGAAGATAAGAAACATACATCGTCCAAGGAAATCCTGATATTGTTATTGATCCACTTTAAATCAAACAAACACAAGAAGTGTCCACAGAGACTGTGGGGCAGCTCACAGGACTGGATGAATACAGGCTATTTAGGAAGGACAGGCCAGGAAGGCAAGGAAGGAAACTGTCCTGTATGTGGGATAGCAGCTGGAATGTGTGGAGGGAGCTCTGCCTGGGGAAGGTGATGAGCCAGCAAGAGCTCCTGGGGCAGGCGCAGAGCACCACGGCACAAATGGTGCTGGGTGTCTGCCACCCACAGCCTCGTCAGCAAGAAGCAGAAGGTGAAACCTTCTTCAGACAACTGAAAGTAGCCTCACATTTATAGATCTTGTCTCCCCCTGGATACTTTATCCACCCTTGGATCTGCTGGAAAGACAAAATGGCACCAGCAAGCCAGGAGGTGCCTGACTTTTGGGATGTCTTGATGATAACTTCCTAACACATCTCACCGAGGAGGCAGCAGGTGCAGGTTCTCTGCTGGACCTGGTATTTGCAAAGATCTGGTTGGGGACCTGAATGTAGTTGAAATTTGAAACAGGGACCCAGAGATGCTGCAGAATATCTGACCTTGGAGAAACTCAAACTTGACTGGACATGGTCCTGAGCAATTCGATCTAATTAACCTATCTTTGAAAAGTGGTTTGGATTAGAAGATCTCAAGAGGTTCATTTCAACCCAAGTTGATTTTTTTCAGACAAATCTATTTTTAGAAGTGTTTCCCAATGGCACTTTATTTTTCAGTGAAGTAGAAGCCTCCTAATGTATGTTTTAAGAAAAATATTATACCAGCAAGCTTTTGTTAGATTTTTTTCTCTGAATCTCAGGATAGACAACAAAACAAGCAAGTTTCTTCACAGTTGTACCTTTCTGAAACCAAAGACACAAAATATTAAGAAATGAGATAACTGATTACACACTGCTGGCTTCAGAGTATTTTGTACTGTGGAAGTAAATAACAGACATGAGAGTGAATTCTGAAGCAAAAGAAAAACATAAGTAAAAAAAGTGGAGAGAAAGAAAAGGGAAAACAGGACCCAAAAAGACTGAGGGCATTCTAGTTATGCCTGTTTTGAAAGGTAGAAGCCTCCAGCAGAACATAAAACCAGCCAACAAGAAGAGACCTTGGAGCCCAAGTGTCTGGAACTAAGCACACCTGCTGTTCAGTCAGCTCCTCACGTCCTCTTACACCTTTCTCAAATAAATGCTTCCTGCTTTGCATTCACAGGACAAAGGAAAATGGAACATATTTTTGCAATAAAAATTTAAAAGGCTTGTTACAGCTTTTTTAGTGTCTTTTGTATGCATTGATGTTTATGCTTCATTACTTTAATTTTTGGTTTTTTACTACTGTTAGTGCCCTAAAGTTAAGGTGGTAAACTACAAGCTTTTAAAACAAGCAGATGCTTCCTTACAGTGGAAAAAGACTGCAGCTATGCTTTATGCCAAGAATAAATTTTAACTTTTAATAGCTTTCAGAAAAAAAAGTCTCTTTTTTGAAGCAGGTATAAAATACATGAATTATTTAATATCTGCAATACATTTAGGAGAATGGAAATCCTTTCCAGACTTGCTATTAGCATGGTCACTAATGCATCAATAAGAGCATGAACAGGTCAAAATCATCCCTGTCATGAGTCTATTGACTTTATTGAAGTTCTGTGAAAAAGAATATTAATTACCTGAACAGTGCAAGAACTTAACATTTTCAGTTTGTTTTCAAACTTTACACAGAATACAATATACTTTTAAATACAAAAAAAAATTACTATTTTCACCAGTAACAGGGTTTTTTTCAGAACTAGAAATTTTAAAGCGCAGTATCTACATGCTCTGGTGCCAGATATTATCCATGCACAATAAAGTTCAGGGAACAACCTTTCACCAGCCCTATAAAGATGAAAAATTGTCTTATCAAACCAAAAAAAAACCAACAACAACAACAACAAAAATGAACAGAAAATTAAAATAAAAACTATATTGTTCTGTAAGTTTAAAAATTGTTTTCATGTTTTAGCACTTTTTCAGTTGTGGGAGAGATTTAACTACATCACAAACATTTCTTGTTCCTATTTTCAGGTTCTATTACTTTTGGCAGTTCTGTAAATATTAATGCTATCTTTGCATAAACTAGCCCTTAGTTTATTTCTTTACTTACATGTTATGCTCTGGTAAAAAGGTTGTTTTCAACAGATATACTAAAAATTGACTACTGAAGAATATTAAGCAATTAAAAAAATAATGAAATTGTTCATTCTCTGATCATAATTTTTAAAAATTATTACTTATCTACTTCCAAAAACCATTTGACACTGGAAAGACAATATTTACTGACTATGAATATATAAAATGTAAAATAAGTCAGTTTTGGATGACTTTGTAGTTTGTTTATTTGCAATATGTATAAGATCAAGTGTTGAAATTAAAACAATCAGGGACAAAAGCCCTCAAACGGCCCTTTTTTGTTACTTGGTGAAATTAAGATAAATAAATAAAATTGTTTTAAATAAATTAAAATCTCTAATGAGAAAATATATATATATTTTTTAAAATGAGTAAGATCAGAATACAATGGTATTAGAAAGCCAGAGAGGTCAGTTTTACCCAGCATTATCTACTTCAGTCAAAAGTTCTGTAGCTCAGGGCACAAAGGCTGCCTTGACTTGCTTTCAAAGTTTTTTTCCCCATTATATCATTCAACTGACTTCAAGTCCACAATTTCTCTTTCATGCAACCCAGAATGAGTTTACAAAAGATTTACAATAATGGTAAAGAAGCATTTCCCTCAGAACAGGAAGCTGAAGGAATCCAAATGATGCAGAGAAGTGAACATCCATCTACCAGTGTCCTTAGCTCCATAAGGCAACACAGACATCCACCAAAGCACAGAGAATTGTCATTACAGGGCCTCGGTTCAACCATTTGGGACACTAAAGTGATATCTGTCAGTGCTCATTGATAGAATTATTTGAATTTAAAAATAAAAAACCTAATTTTTTTTTTGCCCTATGAAACACAACTATGTAAATAATAAAAAGATAAACATTTTTTTTCCCAAAGATTTTTCCATTTCCTAAGGACAGGAGAATACACTGTAATAAAATATGAATTTATAGTTAAATAGTAATAAAAAGTACTAATCATGAATGCAACTACTCCTTATGACAGGCTAATCAATTTTGTGCATTTTCCATTTTCTTTGCATTGTCCATTTTGCATATATTCTAGGTTTTAATGTGGGACTAAGATATATGACTGGAAGCATTTATTTCTATTCAGAAAATAAATCCCTACAATGCCCACTTTGTGAACAAATTTTATAAATTCCTGCAGGCCCATGTTAATTTTATCATTGAAGACTGAAGTATCTTGAAAAAGTAGTTCATATCCTTTCGAAATTACTTAAGTTTTTTTTAAGTTTCCATTTGTTTTGTCCATTAGAGATGTCTGGGTATTGAGTTCAATATTCAAAATCAAAACATCCCAAGAGTCCAAATCAGTTTATATGTGATTAAACACTCACTTATTTTTCATAAACGTTGGTATATTTTCATAGATTTCTACCCTGTGGGCCCCTTTGGCCCCATACTATAGGTTTTATATTGCTTATTTAATGCACAGTGGCTGATCTTTGATATACATTTATCTGCACTGCCAAGATGTGTGAGATAACTCATCCTTCAGTAGGTATGAACTCATACTCAGACAGATGGAGCACACTGAAATTCCAATACATCTTAAGATACTGAGGTCTTTAATTTAGTGTATTCCATAGTACAGTGACAAAGAGTGGAAACAGCATCCTAAAACCAGAATATTTTTAATTTCTTCAAGGCTGTAAATTTCATTTCGTTTTTTAGAACAGATCCATTTTCATTTTGCAACTCAGGGGAAGATAAGGAAGCCTTCAGAATATATAATACTGCTACAGAAAAAAGTTACTATTTATTCTTAAAACCCTTCTGCATTTTGACAAAGACTATAAAAAAGATTGTCATCATTTTAGAATACCTCAAAAATTTCACCTGAATTTATTAATAGATGCTGTTCTTTCTTGAAGCAGCATCTTGATTTTGAGTCAAATAATTGCAGAAAACATTGAGGACAAGGCTATGTAAATAAGCCATATCCCCGAAAGTGGGATGCCTCTGTCAGACAGACAGAACACCGCAGTGTGCTGAAATTTCCTCTCATCTGTCATCCTTAGATATAAATCCAGATGGGAGGATTTCAAAAGCAAAGACAACAAGTAGGAAAATGAGATAGGAAACAAGGAACAGATCATAATTTGAACGTTGCTATTCATGCCTTCAGCAGTTCACAAGATAAAAATGAAATGTGGATAGCTTGGTGACATGGTTCTATTTTACTTGAAAAAATAGCCCTGAATCTCTCTGATTAACTTACATGTCAGACTGCACAAACAGAAAGATGAGATTTTAAGAGGAGGAGCAACATATTCTTCACAAGCTTATACATCAACATATTTTATTTCACATGAAAGATCCTTTTTTAACTTTGACTAATTAGTACTGACAACAGCGGAGATGAACAAGGAGATTAAAGTCACCCCTTGGCACTACTTTTAAACATTGACAAGGTCAGAACTAGCATAGATTTAGGTGATACATATAAAAAGGGCTCCCATCTCATTCATACAAATTAGCTCAACAATTTTTTTCCTATTTCCAATGTGCAACTAATTTTCATTTGTTACAATTTCTGCACAGTATTAAGAAAATAAAGAACAGTGATTATAAATTGAATCTGTTATGTCATTTAATTAAAGACTCAATGAAATGCAGAGACACATTGCTAATCTCCTACAAAATTCAGAAAACTATCTCTGTTGGGCTACATAAGTTCTCAGGCATCCATTAAATCTGCAAAAACAGAAAACAACTTTTCATTTGTGGTCACTTCAACCTCAGCTGCTGTACTGAAGCTCAAAACAAGTACGTGCTCCCAAAGCCTGCCCTTGAGGCAACAGACAATAATCAAGTCTTCCCTATTCTCAGCTCTTCAGGTTTTGTCTAATCACTTCTACTATGACAAAATATGATTACTGTAATTGGTCAAGGAGTTTCCTTTCAGAAATACCAGATGCAATCAAATCAGTTCTGGCAATCCAGCCTTATTATTCATAAATTCTTTGATGGATTATCTTTCTGTAATAATTAATTTTAAACTGGAAGAGCTATGAACTGAAGGGAATATTACTCTGACGTGATATGCAGGTGTTGTCTTGGCCCTGGCAGCAGGTGACACGCAGGATAGCATTCCCTGTAAGCTGCTGTGCCTGGAGAGACTGGGAGAAATAGCCTCTTGATGTGGCTTTTGGACTGAAAATAAGTTGCCAACTACAGAAGTATTTTGGTGAAGTTATAGCTACACATAGCACGACAGAGAACAGAAAAACGCTAATGGTGTTCATTACTGGATCACTGCACTGTCTTTTGGCCTGAGAAGTTGCCTGATGCCTAAAGCCATGCTGGGTAATTTCCCTGGGGACAGAGGAGGATTTGTCAATGAGGCTGACATTTCTTTCCTCCAGTTTTACTCATTCCAGGAAAAAAAAGATGAAAAGATATCCTATTTCCCTGAGGAAAAAGTAGCACAATCTATTTCCCTTGCTGGCATTTTTCAAATCTGCCTCTCTCCTTCTGTCTCACTAGTGGGATTACCAGTTGAGGTTTTTCAAAAACTGGTTGTTAATTTTTTATGATGGCTGAAGTATAAAAATAGCTAACAATAATCGAGATTGTGATTGTCCCACAAACAAAAACCATGAAAATTAAATTTTTGATCCAACTTATTAATTAATTTAAACAAAAATAATTATTTTTAAGATATGACAGTTGAAATTCAGCTCACTCAGGATAAATGCTAAATACCGCCTTTTTCAACATGATATTTTGAACCCCCACTCCAGATTTTCCCACATTTTAGGACTATTTCCTCTCCATAACTTTGTTTGCAGTTCCTGTCTGGAAACCAGCAAACCTTTCTTCCTACTTTCTGAGTCCAAAGTATTTATATTTGGCCTTCCTTCAGACTTAATTTTTTTGGTCACTATAGCTTTATTTTCTTTTTGGATGAACCAGTGACACACCTTACCAGCCTTGTTGACAAGCTGCATTTTCCCTGCTCTCCCTGGCTTCCAGCTCACCATCTGCCTTTGATCTGTGTTACCACAACAAGCAAGTGCTCCAAACCTTGCATTTGGAGTGTGTTCTCAGGGAAGTCTCTCATTCCACCTGCCTTACTTTGTGCTCAATCTTTTCTTCCTGTTGGATGATTTCTCCTGTTTCTCCTCCATGCATCATTTTATTAACCTAACCTCAATATGTGAACATGAGGAATGTGAACATGATATTATGAGGCAAAGCTGAGAACAGAAATTCACATCACATAGTCCCAAAATCTCCTGGGTCAGAAGAGGGAAGAATTAAAGACTGAATGCTCCCCAGCATGACTTTAATATCCAATTGTATAGAAACACACAGAGAAAGTACTCTTCATCTTTTCCCCACAAAAAAAAAGACCCCAACCCACAGTGCTCAGCACTGAGAACTCTATCTGGCCAGATCATGATCAGAAGACTCCTGCAGAAGAACCTCACTGAAATCCTGCATTGGTGACACACAAGGATTTATTCTTTGAGCACATCTTCTGATCTGAAAAACATTCCACCACACTGGGGTGATTTTTACAAAACAGTAAGAGTAGCTTTTTCTATTTTCCTAGCTTACTTTGATGACCTATTGATTTACTCAACTAGTTTTCTGAAACATCTGGGGCACACAGATAGGGCACCAAACTATCTCATGGAGATGGGATTAAAGCTGAAAGTTTCAAATTGATGTTTCATTCCGTAAGATCTGAAAATAACGTGTCGGTTTCCTCTGACAAAAGTATCGGTGCAGCCCAGCAAAGAGGACCTGCAATGATGAATCTCAACAGGACTCGGGAGCCGTTTATGTGATTTTATCAGTTATCAGCCTGTGACTGACTCAATCTGAGAGTTGGTTATAAAGGCAGACTCTGCGTGTGATCTTGAACAACTGCTTATGCCCCAGAGNAGTAAGAAAATGAGTGGTGAGGAGCTCGAGACCTTTATGATCAGAATATGCACAAGTAATACAGGCAGCAGATATTCAGACTCACCAGTGTTACTGAGTAGGTCAGTGGAGGTTCTTGGCATCCTTTCAACAGGGATGTTCTTCAGGAAGGAGCCGCTCCTAGGATGTGTTCAGAGTTTACCTTCAAGGGCAAGACAGGGAAAAGCTCATTAGTAAATGGTTCCAAGACATAAGTGGGACTGTAGCAACACACTCTGGCCTAACACAATATAGACATAACCTTGTCTCATGTATCAGGACTAACCATGATTGAAACTGCATCAGGTTCTATGTTCCTGGCTTATTGACATTAAATAAGAAAATGTAAGTCAGAGTTTCAGGAGGAAAAAAAAAGAAGAGGTAACAGAACTAAATACATGCTGGAAAAATGGGCAATATATGGGAAATAGCCCCCATCTAGTGGATTACAAAATACAGCACAACTGTTTCAGTGCTCACAAACAATGTGACAGGAAATTACTTGCAGGGTCAGTTAATGAGACCTTTCTGAAAGAATTTCACTAGAAATACATGTCATGGGGTGATTTGTGCTGTATCCCACATTATTCAGCCCCCACTTGACCTGGACGAGTCACAGGTGTGCTCCTTTCACTGACCGGAACACAAAAGGAAGTACCTCTGTGAATCTTTCCTTTATCTCCTCATGTTCTCAGAGGTGACACATCTCCTTAGTGGCCACACCAGATGTCAATATTCACTTCTAATCCATGATTGGTTTGACTACACCTTCCTTAAAAAACTTCCTTCCTGTCAAACCAGGACATACAATATGTTAAGAACATACCATATCTTTACATTGGGGCAGCTTCTTCAGGGACTGAGGACATTCTATTATATTTTGATCATTGTCACCCTTCCCTATGTTTTTGGTCTCCCTGCTCTCTCATGGACAAGACTAAATGGAGTTCAAGATTTTTTTTTCCAACCATGGAAACTTTAGTTCACCTTTGGACATGCTCTTCCTTTCAGAGCTTGTTAAGTTATAACAGACTTTTTATAGGCTGACTTTCTCTTCAGATTTAATTTGATGACTTAAGAACTTGCTTCTACTTTGAATACTAGCATCCTCAAAAGTTGTTCTCTCAAAGAACATTAATTTTTCCCTCCCCTTTGTTCCTGTTTTCTTGCTGACACCACTACTGTTTGTCAAGTATTAAGCCACTGTAACATGTGGCGAATGGGCATTCTAATTTTTGAGCAGATGATAAATGAACTAAATCTACTCAAAAGAAGCAGATAATTTTCTGATACTCATTCCATCACAGTATGAAAGTAGATCAATCTTGCCACGGTCTTTAAATTTTATCCATGCCTTACTGAAACTGGTGTTTTGCATTAACATTTGCTTTAGCTTAGTTTGCCAAGTCATACATTAAAAATTACTCCTGGAAGTTGAATTATACATCACTAACTCTCCAAGACTTGATGTAAGGTTCTGAAAAGCTCTGTGCAAAGGGAGATTGAAACTCTGCTCACTCCCCTCAGGCAGAGACCCACTGCCCTGCAGTTGTACACTGGCCCCTCATAGCCACACTAATTATGAGTTTAATGAAGTGAGTTTTCCTAACATGTCCAATCTTTACCAACACATCTTCTCCCTAATGGTAAATATCAAATACATCTTCCATTAGGTTTTGAGATCACTGGGAAAATGCACACACTGAAGAACCAAAACTAGATGATGTTCCTGTCATGCAGCGATCTCTCTGGGCCACAACCACAAATATGTCATTTACCACATACAGTTTATTCATGGTAGATTTTTGGCAGTGAACTGCATTCTACCTCTAACAGAATGTACCCAACCCCTGCCTACAGCTGCAGCTCTAAAACCTAAATCACAGATAGGTGCTTGGTCCCACAGTTTTTTCCTGGAAAAAGTACCCATGAAACCAATGGAGTTTTGCCAGATAAAAAAGAGCAAATTAATACATCTGGCAGAATCTGGTAATGCAATATGTACTATCAACTGAAAACAGTGATGAGAGAGGCATATGCGTTATTGCTTTTCCAGCTAAAGGTATGAGGTTCAGAATGATAAAAAACTCCTTATCCCTTTCCAAGAGATTATGGAAAGCATACACAGCTTGCCTTTTCCACACAGCTAACTGCTGCATTGCACACCTTTCAACCATTCAGTGGAAAAAGATAGGTTGTCAGATTTTACTATTTACATATAAATAGATATTTTGTGTCCAGATAGTGAAGTACAGGAAATCACTTCTGAAATGCCTATGATCAAGCTCCATTTCAGAATTCAACAGCCTGGTTCAGATTTTCTCTTTTCTGCTACCTGTTCAGTCAGAAGTCTCTCTTTCATGCTTCAGCACTTTTCAGCTGCTCAGGCAGATCTATTTAATTTCAGAATGCGCACAACAACACAGCTTTGCTAAAACAATCTGGGTCTTGATCAAAGAACAAGTCCTAGGATGCATTATTACTTAGTAGCAGGTTGAGTTTCAAGAATGCAGTTTCAAAATTAATTCTGCTTTTCTGAATTTAAACGCTTGTGACCCTGTGCAGAAAACAAGAGTGCATTATTACAGCCGGTGTTTGCTACATTTCAAACTGTTCCTCTGCTCGAAGACAAGTAAGTGATGTGTTCAGGTAACTCAGGTGACAGTAAATATATTCTTGGTTTCTGCCAGATTCAGGGCCAAAGGATAAAACCAGCAGGGACCAAAATGACTGTGCCTTCTTTAAATGCCTCATCCATGCCAAAGAAAAGTTTGGTGGGGCACCACTGAGGTTGGGTTGCACTGTGCAAGCCCTGCTGTTTTCCAGTATCACTGAGGCACTGGAATTAATGTCCTTATATGTTAAGATAACTGAGGGCCACTGTGTTCTTTAAGTTTTGTCACTGAACTTTATAATTTTTGAATTATACACAAACGGCCAAGCTATTCTCAGGGCTAAGAGTTCACTGTTCAGACTCTGAAGCCACTGCTACTTCAGCACAGCTTTGTGTTGAAGCAGCACTTGCTGTTCTCTGACACTACAGAGATAGTGATTAGCACAAGTATTGTTATAATTGCTTTGGTAAGCATATAAAAAATTGTACACAGCCAATTAAAATAGAAGTCCAGCGTGGCACAGTGCTAAACCAGACACTCAGTAACTCATACCTTACCTTTACTAACCAAACAGCCCCTCCTTTCATGAGTAAAAAAAAGATAAAAGATTAATTCTGAAAAATACACACGTCATTTTATTTCCTACCATAAATCAATGATAAAACTCTCATTTACAGCTTGTCAGAAGGAAAGTTTGTAACAAGTGGATGCGATGTTAAATCCACACGTAAGATAACCTAACCTTTTCTGTCACTCAAAAAATGTTGTTTATTATTAGATGTGATGCCACATCCAAGAATATAATCAGTTTGACTGATAGCTCCAATTGTGAAAGTTGAACAGGAGCATTTCAAATAGACCTTAGTCCACACTGTAACTCTCATATACTGATGCAAAAAGGAAAAAATCCAAAAATTCAGTAACAATACTAGAATAGTATAGTCCTGGTGATAACCAATTCCAGATACCATAACCACTGCAATGGTTGCCTTTGTTTCACCCACTGAAGCTCCTAAATTTACACAAAACAAGAATCATAAATGCAAAAAATACCCTCAATCTCTGTTGCACAACTAACATTTTAAGACAGATCCAAAAATACGGGCCTAGATAGTGCTTAAGCTTGATAGACCACCTTACTGGTGGTCACTGTTGTGGGTTTCATGACTGATTTATATTCACATCTGACCATGTTGTGGGAGACTATTTTATTTAAACATGAGTTTTCAGTGAGGCATTGTGATCATGCAGTACAGAAATCCATGCTTCCACCCTTAGCTAGCATGAACTGGCATGGCTTCACTGAAGCAAATCAACAGAAGCAAATGGAAAGGAGAGGATCTTGTTAAAAATACATGATTCTGCTTTTCTTGCTCACACCAGAACTCCAGTGGGAGAGAAAGAGCAGAGCTACACCCTTGGCAGAGAAGTTAAGATGAAGGGAAAAAGGTGACACAGGAGTGATGTCCCTGTATCTACAGCCAGAGCACAGCCCTCACACGCACACACTCACCCACTGCAATAATCTGCCTGCCTGTTCACACAATACACACTTTGGCTCTTAATTCACAACTAAATGAACATTTTTTGCCACTCCAAATCACTTTCTGATGGTTCAGCTCACCACTAAAATGTCGTATCACATCTCCCAGAGTCTCTGCACTAACACATGTAGTGCACACAGTAAATCTGCAGGCATGCAGGATGTGAATGTTCCTTTGTACACCACATTTGCTGTCCCAGGACAAGGAATGCAATCCCAGGTCAGCGGCTGCCATACAGGGAGCTGCCAGCTGGGCTTGGCTCCGCTACACAGAAGCGTGTGAGCTTCCTGTTCTGTCCTGTATGAGCTGGATACATTCTGTATTATGGTTCTAGGATTGGAAAATGCCAGGATAAGTGGTACAGATGGTACATTTTTAAGATTGCACAGTGAAGATTATACTAATTCCATAGGTTTCAGATTTGCTGCTTGAGTGCACACTCTGAAAAGGATTCTCTCACCCAGTCAGGACATCTGGCTTAAGGTCCCACCCCGTCTAGCACTGCTCTAGCAAACACTGTTTAAATGCTTTTATTATGCCCACTTTAAGTATGGCGTAACTTAGACTGCATATAATTTAAACATTTTTGTTCCAAATCAGATTTACATTTACATGCTTAATAAAATATTTTTCGCCTAAAAAACCAACCATCTGACCTTGGAGATGGACCTAATTGTTCCTCAACATACTCACTGTCCCCCAGTTCTTCTCTGCTAGGGTGCAGCAACAGTGAGAGACAGAAGGAAATATAAGATGCCACAGTAAGTATTAGCTACCAGTGAAATAAACAAAACAACAACAACAACAAACCCAGATCTGAAAGATGTGATTGTTATGAATATATATTAAAACATACAGCAGTGATATCAATTATTTGGACATTTTCAGGGAAAAACAACTTTAAATTCATCTTCCAAGCTGCATATCATACATATTAACAAAGAGAAATTTGGAAATAATCTGAATAATTTGCTTTTTTGCTTTAAGAATCTTTCTGACATGTAAAGATTGCATTAAGAAACACACAAGATTTTTGCCTAATCATTCAAAACAGGAGACATTTGCAGCAGAACATTCAGTGTCTTTTGTGTTTAAGAACATCCATTTTAATAACTTTTTTTTATTTTATGCATAAATGGATACAAAACCTACTAGCTTTTCTTATATTTCTTTTATGCAAAATCTTCTGGGAGAAAACCAGTGAGATGGAGTGGAATTAAACACCTATCCCACTGCATTTCTGCTTCTCTGGGCAAAACAAAAAGCTGCATAACCCTTGTGAAAGCATGCATCAGGCACAGCTTCTTTCAAATACATATATGTGTATATATGTATATACACACACACATGCAGAGAACCACATAGAAGTTTGTATCGCAAAATCCAATTACTTCCATTTTTGCTACAGAATATTTGCACAAATACACTGGTGAGACCCCAGCACAAACTGTTCCTCTATCTGAGGCAGCATGGCACAATCTTTAACCTCCTCAACTACTCCCAGTCACAAAGAAATAAAAGATTTGAAACACAGATTATATGACTTTTCACCTATTTCTAAAAAACTATGTTTCCCAAATAGGTCCCCCACCTCATTAAATCCTTGACATACACAGCTAGCAACAAATTTTAAAAACATAACAACATAGTAACTTCTGTCTTGCTTTCAGAAATACAGTAGAGAAAGGTAAAATGCAGACGTGGAACCAGAAATCACTGTGATAACATTCTCAGACACAAGCAGTGCATGAAACACTGAGAAGGTCCATGAAACAAAGACAAAAGCTACTAAGCAGAAAATGAAGGAAACCACTTTTCTAGAACAAAATCTAAGAATTGAAAAGGATGCCTGAATCACGGCATGGTTGCAACTCACTAGTTCAACTTACTCAGGACCAGGTCTAATTTAAAACGGAGTTGTATTTGTCATGGATCCAGACCATATTTCTGCACAAACTGAAACATGGATGGTAGAATTGTCTGGCAGCCACCACCATTTTCTCAATTCAGACATAATTTGTAGCAGAATTTCCAATAGACAGCAACTTCTGAATGGCAAATGACTTAAACTTGAGAAATTTTTCATTTAAAAGAGACTTCCAGAAGCTGCTAAGAACCTTCATCCCTAAGCAGAAGAGTGCAAAAGTTAAGCCTAAAAATTCTTCAATGCTCATCAAAAAAAGGAAAAAAAGTTCTTTTTACCATTTGCCTTCTTTTCCAGTGTAGGTGTTATGCAGTTTCTACAACATTGGACAGGAGCAGAAGCATTTAAAGAAGAAAAAAGAAACAACAAAAATCAAACCAAAACAATATAGTCACTTAGTTCTAGTCAATACTTCCTGAGGAATGCTGGCAGTAAAGATCAGCAGTGGTTTAATGGCAACTGCTCTGAGCTTTGCCTTCCATCTTTTCAACTGTAATGTGTAAAACTGGTGCTTCAGATTTTTCTGGTCATAATAAAACTTCAATATATGCTTGCCTGCTATGGAAATATGCAAATATCTAAGCACCTGGAGATATTAAAACCACAAGGCTCACAACTTCATCACAAAGTTGTGTTCATTATGGCAAAAGCATGGAAATAAATGGAAAATAGCCTGAAATAACAACATGAGACTTTCAATTTCACCAACTAAATTCCACCATGTATTGTGAGAGCATTCTATGGGACACTGAATACAGAATAAGAGGGCAGACAAATTAGGAACTTTAAACAAATTACTGCAAAGAGCAACAACAAATGCCAGATATTTAAACCTGAGCTCTTGTTCTGCCCCACAGACCTTTGCCCAGGGATAAAGCAAGTTAACGTATCTGCTGTTGTATCTGTATATTGCAGAGAACTGCTACTCCTAATCACACAGGAAAGATGAGATGCTTTGGTTTCATACTAGTGGAGACAGACAAATAAAACTCCCTTATTAGACTGTTTTAGGCCTTTAGCTTGACATGAATAAACAAGACTCAAACTTTGTAATGTTTTAATGCTGGCAATATTGTCCTTCAAGCAGTTACCTCTCTTTGCAAAGGCAACACTTAAATATTTCTTCACTTACATTTGAGGCTCTTGTAAAGACCAGAAGATGGAAGCCAGAATTGAGGAGGAGGAAAGGAAGAAAGACTGAGTAAGGTACTGGCTGAGCAATGTAAGCAGGGCAAGTGTTCTGTCCAGGAGTCTAAAACCCTTCTGCTTTTGTGGAACTTCCATACACATAAATATATGCTTCATAAGGCACTGATCTCTCTTAGGTGACCATATAACTTGATCACTAAAGCCCTGCCAAAGACACAATCACACAATCATATTGAAGTCCACTATTTTATTTTAAAATATCTTTCATCTCTTTATGTTAAAAACTACACATTTACAATTTTTCCAGTGTTTAAACATTTGCTTTTGATATCAGACTATTTTACAGCAATTCAATATTTTACCACATTATATAGAGTCACTAAAACTGATATATGATAATGTATGTATTGTAGGCACACAAGCATACAGAAGCACATGAAGTAGTTTGTACACGTGCATGAGCTTGGGATTTTAGCAACTTTTCCATTTGCAGTTATTATTACTTCAAGTCTAGCAGTAAATGGAAGGAATCAGACAGACAAGTATTCACCAGGTGAAGATCATGATTTGACATTTCTGTAAGTACTTTCCTGAGTTTGCCAGCCTTTAGAGACTTTGTTACAGAATACAAAGCTAGATATGTATTGAGTGAGGATGCTGAAACTCCAATCTCAGTTTATTTCAATCGATATTTCTTTTTTGAAGCCAGGAACTCTCATGCAGTGCTCATCTGACAGCTTTTGATGTGAACAGCATTAATAAATGTTGACATTTGGGTTGATTACTCTCCCTCTACAAGCATGGACTAGTCAGGCACTGGCTAATCCCTTCGTTCTTTCTGCTCGCGCTGCTGCCGTTTCTGTCCCACTTGCAACTGCTCCATTTTATCTGTAACTTTCAGTACCAAAAATACAGGATTAGAAAACCTGACACTTAAAAGACGTGTGATGTTATTCAGCACCAGCAAAATCTGTGGAAACAGGGACCAGAACTACCAGCAGTGAGACGCGTGTGTTTCTAAGGTCTCTACGATAATTCTTACAGCAGCGCCATCCTGCTCTTGTTTCAGTGGAGATAAGTCACACACTTTTGGGTGGTGTTGTTGCTTTCTCAAATGATCTGCACACGCAGTAACCACCGTGTGCCCTCCTGGGAGCAGTGCAAGGAAGGAAACCGCACAAAGAACCCACACTCACTGTTTCAAAGGTCCACAGAGCATGCAGAGCAAACCAGAGATGTTTCCTGTGCACTGGAAGGTGCCATTACAAGCAAAGGTCATCCAGATGCCCTCCACTGATTCCCAGGTCTAGCTGTATAAATAATGAGTGCAAAGCGAAAGACAGTTTTTAAGGGACAACCACGTAATTTATTACACAAGATGCCTTTTTTTTCTTTAGACTATTAAACACACCAAATGCTCTCCATCTCAAAACATTTACAATTCATTTTCTGTTATAATTTAAAATGCTCTATTACTAACCTAGAAATGGATGAACAATTTACTCAGGAAAAAAAAGGGTTATTAAAAGCCAGCAAGGTCTTGGGAGTCCTCCTTTTGGAACTGGAACTCAGAAAAATGCTCTCCATGACAAGCTGTTAGCTTACTAACACTGATCTCCTTCCTGTTGAGCTGAAAGCCAGTCATTCTATTTAGAATCCTAACTCAAATTCATAGCATGTTGCTATGCCAAAAATGGATCCTGACCATTTATGGACTTTTTTTATCTGAGGCGATAAAATAATAATTAGTAATTAGGAAATGATTTTTTAAAATTCAGTATCAAGGACAACCACAATGCAACAGAATAATCAGAATACAAACCTGAATGAGGTAGCAGATAATGCACTGAAAGGCCAACTAATTCATTTACAGGGCTGAAATAGCCTTCCTATAAGATACAGCATTGACTGCTGCCCTGGCAAAAATTATTTATAAAGCCTAGCACATATGTAAACAACCAAATACCCTCACATACATTAAAGAAACAGCAATTTCCCATCTCTTCTTATCTTATCACCAATGGTTCTTAGATTTCATCCATCAGCAGAATAGATTGAAAGATTATCCTTGAGTAAGATTGTATAAGTAATTCTTAGGTTTCATCAGAAATGCTGTTTCAGTTAATACACACAAAAAACACACTTTTCTTATAAAAAAAATCATCTGATATTTATATAATGTACATAAATTAATCCCCTGAAATTTGTTTGATTTATATGAAAAGGCAAAAATTAATATCACAATGCTTATAGGTTTTTGCCAAGATAGTGAAACAATCTTTACCTTGTCAGTTCAATCTTTTCCTATTTTTGATACTTTTTAAACACAATGATACTGGCTGTTCTGAACTCTAAACTGAAGCAGAGATCTTGGTAAAAGCTTCCCCCAAGAAGTTTTTAATGCCATTTGAGAATTAAACAATCATTGTATACACTCCATAATTATTCATACAGGAAGCAAAACGAAATTATCTCAGCTGAGCAGTAGCCTTATAACTTGAAATATCAAAAGATCAGTCCTGCTATCTTGGCCTATACTTGAAATAAAAAAAATAATTAGGCATTTGCCAGAGTGAAATTGTTAAGATTTATCAAATTACATAATAAATTATTCAATACATCTCTCAAGATGAATTTTCATTATTGTTTGTGTCAGTGTGTTAGAACACGAAGTTTTACTTTAATTGTTGCCAAGAACCCCATCATTTTACCACGATGTTCTACCACATTACGAAATCCCAAACTATGCCCCACTGCCTTTAGGTGGGAAATGGAACCCAACTGGAGCTATCCCTTTCCCAGACCTGACTGACCAAGCCCTAAATAGCACATAAAGAGGCTATTGATCAGACAATACTACTTCCCTGGTTTTCAGCACTTCACATAATTTAGGAAAAGAAAATTTGTACAGTAGAGTCAGACAGAGCTTCTAGTCAGTCAGTCTGGCTTGATATGCAAGAATACCCACAGCTGTGTTCACAGTTATTCTGGCACATCCTGATATGTGATGACCCCATGACCTTCCTTCATCCCTTCTGCTCTGCACCATCTGTCTTATCCCTGTTCTTGTCATTCTCCAGCAATTCAGAGCTCAAAAGCTTCCAGGCTGAGCCAGAAACCATATCTTTGTGCTAAACTACCCTGCAAGGAGCCATAACATCTCATCCAGTAAGTTCAGAAACTTGGTTACATTCTGTGTGAAGAAGGGCTCCTTTTATTTGTTTGGAACACACTCCTGATAATTTAATTTTGATGGACCAGTTGTCCTATTATGAGAGACAGGGAACAATCATTCCCTTTCCACCTCCCCTATATTACTCATTATATCATTGGCCTTTTTCTTATCCCTCTCTGCCATTACTTTTCCCAAATTAATAGTTCTAACCCATTTGACCATTTCTCGTATGGAAGACATTCTACTCCCTTACGCACTCATGTTGCTCTCCTCATACACTGCTAGTTCATTAAATATTCTTCAAATGAGGATAAGAAGCACACAACCAAGGGAAGACTTCACACCATTACTGAGACCCCCCAGTGCAATATGTTAACAGAGGATCCAGAGTGAGAATGCTTAAATATGCTGTGATTCATACTGTTCTCAGCTCAAAAAATTACTTTTCTATTTTTATTTCAATACAAAGATCCACAGAGAATCTTCCACTACAAGTAAATGTCAAAAAGGACTGTCACCACACTCGTATAAAGCCATGATTTATTATGGTTACTGCACAGTTGCCACAGAGATGAGGTCGGTTTCACTTTTCTGCTTATCTTTACTAAGAGCTGCGGGATATGAGATTCAGTAGAACAGGCCTGAGAGAAATGCTTGCATGAGCAAAATATCAGAAATATGAAATTGCCCTTCCACCATGATGTCATAAAAGCTTCAGGTGCATATTCTCTGCCTATTCCCAAAATCCCACTGGAAGTGACTTTACTGGTTTGCACAAAAATTCAATTCATGCAAGCTTCATATCATTTTCCATGATAATTTAATTCTAACTTAATTTCAGAGCAAATTTTTCTAGCAGTTTAAGGGTGCTGCAAAACCCACCTCCTCTATTTTTCTGAGAAAATGTAAACAACTGCAGCTAGGACTCAGAGTAATCTAAGGCCCTCAAAATTTACCTGTGGAGATTTTGTCCATAAGGATCAAACAGCAGCAGCAGTGAGCACCGATAAAAACATACTGTCCAAATACTCAAGGAATAATGTACATCCCACTGCTTCAGTGGCAGATTTATTCCCAATTAAGTATGCAAAGCTATAAAAAACTTGCTTAATACCTAAATCCAGTTCCCCCTGGGTTGGTTCTGTGCCTGCCAATATGAAAATAACAAGCCAAAGCTTGCAATGGGTACACTGGTATTATCAGGTTTAATGAAATCATGAAAGTTACTAACCATTTACTTTAATAGGTTTATACATATATTCCCATTGTATTAAAATGTTATTACACTCTCTTTCTTTGTGTGTTCATCCCGTGGATTTCCTCTTTTGTAGCCACTTCTCTTAACAAAAAAAACCCAAAAAATCTACCTCATTTTTTTAATNTATAGCGTGATTTTATCTACATTCTTTCCTTCCGGTTTTTGGACAAAAGAATCTGTATCTTGCAAAGATCTGCAGGTAAAATTATGGCTTCTGGGACAGAACAGCCCCATCCTACATTCACAAAAGAAACTAATACGTGAGATACCCTGGGGTGATGCACTTCAAAACTATCAGAAGATGACAAAGCCATTAGTTGGCAAAGTCCTCCCAGAGTTATAGTCAATGTAATCAGGCACAAACAGCTTGTATTGTTGGCTTGTCGATACCAATTCAGACCACCCACTGCTTCTTACTTATTTTTTATTATTGATTCTGCATCTTTCCTGCCCATATCATACAGCTAAATTCCTTCCAATATGACAAAGCCTTGAGGAGTTATAGATGTTTCTCAAAGTGTAACAAATTGCTATTCTTGTTAGGGTTCCAGGTACAATCCCTATTGGAAAAATGTTATGAGTGAGATACTCTCAAAGTGATCCCTGGCTGCTGATGCAGAAATGAAGGCAAACCATTTTTAGTTAAAATCAAAAGGGACAGAAATAGTAGCAGAATGAGGGTATTTACTAAGTTGCAGTCATTTATCAGACAGAGAGAAAGAAAATTAATTAAAACCCAAAACAGTGTTCAAAAGTTTTAGAGGTCTGTAAATCATTAGTTTAGTAAGTTCAGCTAAGAATCCCTATTTATTAAAAAATCTAAATCTGAGATCATCTTGGATGAAATATTTTGCTTTTTTCTTCAGAAATCAAGCCATGCAGAATCATAAGAAACTTTATGAACTGAAATTATTTAACATCCTGACTGCTCTATTTTTTAATAGCAAACTACTACATTCAATATAAGCAAGCATCAATAGACCACACACATACATCAGAGAGATACAGGATGAGGGCACAGCCATGGACTCAACATTAAATGCTCTAACAAAAAGCAACAGGAAAAGAGAGGATTGCTTTCATTCTGTCAATTTTTTAAAAAAAGTTCTTACTGAAAGGAAGAAGAAAATCCTTTTTTCACTCTTACAAATAGTATAAAAATTATGTCTGGTTTTAACAATAGGAGCTGCTCTTTGCTAAAACCAAGAGATCAGTAAAGTGTGACTAGCTTGAAAATCTTCTCTGACATGTACACTCTCAGAATTTTCAAATTTATGGCATATGATGGATAATTGGTATGAGTAACAAACAGAGGTTTGGAGTTTTTCACTTTGTGCAAAACACCAAAAGATCTGTCTGGTGAGACTCGGTCAAGGTAACTGAGAGTCTGTCTGGCCCCAGTCAGAGCTTATGATGATGAAAAGCAAACTGAATTAAAAAATGGAAGAAATCTCCAGAGGCATTCACTATGAGTATTGCAATATTTAAATTTGAGGATAGAACAGGCATATGAATCAAAAGTTCACCAAAATAATGGGTGGCAGAGATAAGATAATAAAGTAGCACAGGCTTTAGCCCACAGTAATACAAATTCAGCTTGTCCCATCCCTCAGTGAAAGCAGAACGCAGGGAAAGCACACACTGTCTCTGAAGGTGAAGGACTCCTCCTCTTAGAAGGAACATTGTACAATGTGAAAGGACTAGAGACAGAATTAAGGAATTAACTAGTCTGTCTTAATACCTTTAAAATGAAAATGGGAGACAGAATCTTGCATTACAGATCAGATTAGAAAAGGAGCAGCAGCAATCTTGAAAAGCAAGGACAAGAAGTTTGTTTTTAATAAGGGATGTGACAATTGGAGCAGTGGAGTCAGGAAGATGCTATTAACAGCAGCATTCTGTAAGGATGTGATGACAGAAAAAGGACAGCAAAAAATGGCCTGAGAGGAGATTACTGCTGAGAAGTGTAGAAACGATCAGATTACATGCGAGAGTTCGGGAAGCTTAAACATTACATGTGGAGCTTGAAACAGAAGACAGAACTGAGATGCTCAGAGGCTGGTTATAACTTCCCCAAAGCTCATGCAGAGGAGAAATGGAGTGAGAAAAGCCTGCGGGAAAAAAGAAAAGTCCATAGAAAACAAGAATTAAAAGACTGTTAAACCTTGTACAGATTATACTATATAAATCACATCCATTACACACTCATGACTTCACCTGCCCCTTTTTCTGGTACCGCCTTTACTACAGGTTTTGAAATTTAAAATCTTCATTCGGGATGCCATTTTAGACTGAACAACAAATCACACATCTATCTGGGGTTTTATCCTTCACGACACTGCACTCCCAAGGTACCATTCTGTTACCATATTGTGCTCGGTTTGGTTGGGGCTTGGTTGGTGGCTGGGGCTAAACCACGAGATGTTTATCTCTGCAACCACCAAATATTGATGCTGCTCATCAAAAATTTCTAAACTGTAATCAACTGAACTGTTTGGTGCCAATTATATTTGAAATACAACGATGCATTGCCTCTCACAGTGATATTTGAGCTTCCGGGCTTGTCTTTAGTATCAAGGGCAAGCTACTGTATCGGTTTGCTCAGGAAACTGCAAACTTTGCAGTTGTTAACGTGGCGCCTTGAATGCTGCGGAGCAGCCCAGTAAAACATTGTTTATAAAATTCTTAAAAGACTACAAAATATTTTCCACAAAGAACTCAGCTACAAAACAGGACAACACCATACAAATTCTGTTTCAATTTTCACAGAGTCACAGAAAGGTTTGGGTTGGAAGCAACCTTAAAGATCATCTCATTCCAATCCTCTCTCATGTGCAGGGACACCTTCCACTATCCCAGGCTGCTCCGAGACCCCATCCAACCTGGCCTTGAACATTTCGAAGTACAGGGTAGCCACAGCTTCTCTGGGAACCTGTGCCAGGGCCTCACCATCCTCATAGGGAAGAATTTCTTCATAATATCTAATCTAAACCTACTCCATCAGTGCGAAGCCATTCCCCCTTGTCCTGGCACTCCATCCCTGGTCAATAGTCCCTTCTCCATCTGTCTTTATGCTCCCTTCAGGTACTGAAAGGCCACAATTAGGTCGTCCCAAAGCCTTCTCTTCTCCAGGCTGAACAATCCCAGCTCTCCCAGCCTTTGCTCCCAGCAGAGCTGCTCCATCCCTCGCATCATCCTGGTGCCTCCTCTGGCCTGGCTCCAGCAGCTCCAGGTCCTCCCTGTGCTGGGCCCAGGGCTGGGGCAGCTCCGCAGGTGGGGTCTCACTGGGATATTATGGGAAACATGAAGAGCATTTGATAATGTTGTAAAGACTTTTGAGTTAATAACTCTTTAGAAGAGTCACCATTCAACCATTTCTTAGGCTGATCTACTGCTAAGGAAAAAAGCATTTATATGTACAGTAGCAGAAGCTATCAAAGGCTGAAGTGATTTTTACTTAATAAAATTACACAGGTTCTATATAAACACTTTAAAATGTAATAACAATATAGCAATAATTAAAGAATGCCCCACTACGCTGAATAGCGGTTCATGTAGTTAGGCTGGGCAATAGAGTTCATTTCCTCATAATTTTAAAATTAAAGATGACTGTACTGCTGTGATTAATTCTGATCCTTATAGACATTGCAATTACTATAATACAGAAAATTGTACAGTTAGCCGAAAATAATTATTAAAGCCTAAGTTATTAGCATATAAGAGAGTTAAAGAGAACAAGAGAAATGTTGGTTGCTACTGTTTATGTGGTAAATTCTTAAGCTGGTTGTTATGCCAATGGGACCAAATAAGGGTACTTCGCACACGTAATGAAAAGAAATTAAAAACTTGACTAAAATAAATCACATTTTTAACATAGCAGTTCTTTCAGCTGAGGCTCTGGTTGATACATTAGATAACCCTATATGCCTTCACCCTGACATACTCTTATTTGGAACAGTTTGTACCATTCCCATTCTGTCTGTGAAAAGACATTTTAATTGAAAAATCATTTGCCCATAAAATTATCATCATCAATTTACATTCTACAAAGGGACTGCATTATGACCATAAAACAATTTGTAAGTGGATTCATTCTACCCACTAAATCACTTTACATTATTCTGTGAACAGAATGATTAAAGCAGGTTAGCATTTTGTTGGCAAAGTAATTATGTTGTTATGCATTTCAGCCACACAGATACTTGTAATAGCTAGTCCATTTATCTTGGTGACAGAATATCTATACTAAATGGGTAGAATACATTTTATTTACTTGCTGCAATTCACTTAATTCACAAAATACTTTTAAACTTAGTTTTTGTCATCAGGAAACCTTTATCTATTTATTTATTTAACTTTCTTTTTATTTTATTTAGCTGATCAGAATCTGTAAGTGATTTTAAGAAAAAGTGAAAATAAGTGTTCTAGTAGAAGTAGCTCAGCTGCACAGAACTTGTGTTTAGCTTAGGAAAAATCTGCACAGTACAACCTGCAACAGTATTTTCTTCGGGACTAAATTGCTCTCACTAATGAGTTAGAAAAGGGAAATGACAATTCAGCTCTGAGGGTAACAGCCACAGTATATCTCATAAATTCCAGCGAGAGTGAGAGCTCAGTGGCTCTCGGCTGTCCAGCACCCAGCTGTTGATATTTGATCATCAGTATATGCATGGGCACTTCTTGGCAACATGCACACCACCACAGACAGCAGCTAGAACCACCAATAAATGGCACTTGTAGTTTTATAACTTTTAACATCACCATGGGACTCCCCACTGTCCTGCAACTAAAAGGATTTCTGATTGTTGGATTTAGCTGACCCCATCATAGGTAAATTATTTATGTTGTCTGCACTGGAAAGCACATGCAAATATGCAAGCCTGGGCACTTAAACCTGACTTCCTCTGTTAGTGAGGAGTTAAAGTCCATTTACAGGAATCCTACTGGTGTAAAAACAACAGAAGAAAGAAACACTAACTGACACCATCCAAAAGATCCATCTCTCACATATTCTTTAGCTTCAAGGTAGGAAGAGTTAAATGTATGGGTCAAATTTCTAAATACGCTAAGAATGTCAACCTTTGAAAGAAATAGTCAGAAAAAAATATGTCAAAACCTATTTAAATGTGTGATTATTTCAGCAGTCATGGCACTTCTTTCTGCCATGATTAACTTACATTTAACAAAAAGAAATAAAATAAAAGGATAGAAGAGATTTCCACACAGACACCCTTTCATGGCCTTCTCACACCATAAGGGAGCTCTGGACTTGAGGGAAGAAAATAAGAAAAGCCCTTTCACTTCACCACAGGTTTGTTAAGCCCGTCCCATGACTTCCTCATGAGCACCAGTCAAATTTTTTCAAGTTACCAAGGGTTCTTTAAAGGTTTTGTTGTTTGACTGGGTTTGTTTCTTGGGGGATTGGATTTTGGGTTTCTTTGGGGGCTCTTCTGGTTTTTTAAGGAGTTTCGATGAAGAGACATGCATCAATTGCTTGGTGACCATAACAACATGTTTTTATTTGATGCTCAACTCATTGTTTTTAAACTGAAGAAAATGTGCTTGCAGTAACACTATTCCTGAAGAGACCTCTCAAACTGGTTTCATTCTACCCCCGTGCAGACTTTATAAAGTGGCAGCAGCATTACTGTTCACCAAACACACTCAATTCTCATTAAATGGCTAATCTAAAACCAATCAACCAAAACAGAGAATAACTGCAACAAATACAAATCTTTTACTCCCAAGATGGAATTCAGATTAAGGTAGATCACAGTTATACCTCAGATGTGAGTGACCACCTTTCAAAAATAAGGAGTATTAGCTTATAAATAAGCTACAAAAAGGAGTAGCTGGAAAAAATCAGATCATTTCCTTAGTAGCATCAGCAGTCTTTTACTCACCTGAATGATCTGTACACTTAAATTTCAAGAACAGCATTATGTAGGCAATAATCTATATGCAGTTAACACATCTCTAATAATACTGGAATAAATAGAATTTATTATAAGTAAATGTCAAGATTGAATAATTAAAATTATTTCTACTTAGGTGGATGTTGTCAGAAGACAAATTTTGTCTAATTCCTAACATAGTACATATCTATTTAAAAGTGGTGTAGTAATCCTTTGAAACTGGTTGAACATAAAACATGGCCATTATCTTGCACATCAAATTTGATCAGACAATCATTACTGGAAGTTTTCTATTTGCTTCACTCCTTGGTACCTGTGTGAATGGTTCCTCCATAGATCCAATATCACATCTACCTAGGATGTGCAATGTGCATAAATCATAATCACTTGAAAGTTCCAGCAACATAAAGCTTGTATGCAGAGTTCAATATTTTGAATTTATTTGGAAAAGGGATAAAACCAAATTAAAACAAATAAAACTGACCAACTTTGAAAACTTAGAGGAAGAATATTTCAAATCTTCCTTTATTTCAAAAGTGGAATCTGATGTTCTCTCATTCTGTTATTGACCTGCTGTAGAAACTCCCTTGGATAATTCACTTCAGAACACTTTTTCTCTGCGTATTTACTCAGGGCCATAAATGACATCTGTCTTCACTACTAAAGCATTTTGAAGTCCACAACTATACACTGAATGACCAAACAGGATTTACAAATAATAGTAAGCCATAAACTGTGAAAATAAATGTCTCCGGTTTTGATAATAATATTTTTTTAATTAGAAGCCTACAGTTGCAGGGATCTAATTTGTAAAAACATTTCAATGTACTTCATGGAAACAATTTGCAGTTCTATATTTGTCTTGCAAATTGACAGCTCATCATATATTCCTTTTTTATGTGTCTAATTGGCCATCATAAATTGCACTGTGACTACAAAAGCAGTTCCAAATATGTTATTATGAAATCTTAATTGCTTCTTAGCAAATGTTAGAAGCACTGCAAAGAAAGACAAAACTGACAAGCAGTATTCTTCAATGAACTATTTCTCCCCATTACATCTTTGTTGTTTCAACAATTCTACTCAACAGACCCTCCTATGCCTTTTTAGGATGTTCTTCAAATAATACCATTATCACTTTCTTTATGAAAGCTCTAAGGTAATATACCGATACTCAGTTGATGGAAAATATCTAACCTCCCATTAAATCAATTCAGCAAGATTAATTCACATCACTGAAAAGAAATTTAACCTACATTGTTTCAAAACAGGCTCCAGTTCTCAGTATTCTGTAAACCCAGTGTCCTCTAACAAAATACACTGGTGGGATATATGCATGTCTATATGATTTCATAGATCAGGGGAGACAGTAATAACACCTAGGGTGGTACAGTTGTTGCTTTGGAGGAAATGTGTTTTATGTAAATAATGAAGGAAGGGGGATAACAAGCCATGCCCTTGAACATCAAGGAAAGAAATATAAAGCAGAGCATGGTCTATTTCTTTCACATGGATGCTCAAAAACTGTGCTAAATCACATTCTTTACAAAAATGATTTGGAGATTCATTTAATTAGTTATTTAATTACAAATAAAACAAACATTGTTTGAGCTTTGAAAAGCACAAATACACTTGGAAGCCTTAACGGGTAAATACAATTATATACTGTAATAAAACCTTGCACAGATCTTTTCAGCCAGTGGTTCAGAGCACTCAGATGCGCCTTTGGAGAAGCATAAACAATGCAAAAACCTATAATTGCAATGTCAGTCATGGTGTCCATACAGAATACCAAGTACAAAATCATATCTTGATTTATTTCCATGGGTCTTTGGCAAAATAAAACCCTACAAAGCCAACAGCAGAAGCACAGTGTCCTCTGCTGGGGAAGCTGCTCAAGATTCTTTACCTGAACATAAGGGGGCAGGGGAAAAACGTGGCTCTCCTGACCAAAACTGAGCCAGTTCAATCAATCATTTGTTCCAAAAACTCCATTTTTCACAACACACATAAAAATAGTAGGAGAGAGAAGACCATCCTGGAGATACTGCTTCAGTGACTTCTAACAATTCCACCTTGATTGATTGATAGCTCAATAGCCATTACTTATATAATTCACCATAAGCGATCTTAAAATACTTTACTTTTTCATGCATACTGCCACTGTGAAAAATGACCAGTTGAGCCATTTGTCAAAGTGACTAAAATGGCTCCTGAGCATTCTTAATCTTTTCTAATAAGATGAGGATTCGCTACAAAATGTGCCACCTGTAATTTAGAATGGAACAAGAACTGCAGCATAAGTCAATAGCTCTCTTCGATTACTGGATGTGATCAATTTGCCCATATAACTGAAGAAGCTGTAGTTCTCTCTGCTAGGAAGATAAATATCTCGTTCTAAAGTGAGGTACAAAGGAAAAGCACACCCCTACCCTGTATGAATCCTCTCTCACAGCAGCAGTCAATAATACAAGGGTGTAAAGGTATAAATTTAACTGAGCAAAAGAGAATGCAACTATCAGAAGCATCTCTCCAATTCACATGGTATTTATATTTGAATGTTAAATATAGCATTTGAGGGAAAAATTAACAAATGCATAGAAAAACAGTAAAGAAAATGACAGAAGCACCAATCACTAACCACAGCCAATAATAACAAACAATAGCTTTTGTAAATAAATGAATTCACAAATCACATCCCTTATAAATCACTTCTGTATTCTGTAATAAATCAATAAGACCAAACTCTTACAGACAGGAAATATCTTATTTGCACATAACTATTCCTTTATATTTAAGCCAGCTGATAGAGTTACATTTTTTGCTTAGTTAACCAACACAGCACTGAAGCAACCTCATGGCAGCGATGTAATGAAGTTAAATTAACTCATAGACCGAATGTATTGCTGCGTACCTAATGTTCACTGCTGATGCAGGGCAAACATCTTGGTTTAAATTTGCACTGTTAAAAGACCCAAAATGCACTAAATAATACAAACTGAGTACATACCAGAGCGGAGACTCATCTAGTTGTAAAAAAGGAATATGGACAGGGCAGAACATAGCTGGTACTGATCTGAAACACTGCCAAAGACAGCATGGCACCGGCAGGGTAAAAACAGGGAAAATCACTCGGTTTATTGTATATTAGTTGCACTCCTAAAAACCTCACTTTGTGACAGGCTGACAGTGCTTAAAATCTTCAACTATAGTGAAAAATCACGAGTCTTTCAGTCTAATGTTGAATGACCAATGGATGATGCTGCGAGACTCAACATGTGATAACTTGGCAAGTACATCTCCCTGGGAAAATAGATCCTACTCCAGCTCTTCCATTTGTAAAATCTTCCAAATATATATTTTTTGAGTTCTCTAATGGGCTTGTGGAAATCATTGTATTTAGTTAAATCAGTATGCCAGCATCTTTTACAGCACATCTTAGTTTGTATGGCTGCATGTGAACAGGAACTGAAAGACTACAAATTGACAGTGCTGGTATGATTTGGAACTCTTGACCATTAAACAGTGTGGCCTTATCTGCTTTTTTTAATTCACATGGGCATAATTCATCATGTATCTTGAAAAAGATTCTGCTTCAGTCATGGGTTTGGGGCACAACAAGAGCTCACTGATCTGGATTTATTCACATTAGAGATTTTTATCTGTCTTGAGTCTGGTTCTTCTAATGCACATATGATTTTCATGCACAGGATCCTGTCATGCATTATTTCAAATTACTTCTGCTGCGCATTATGCATATTTCAGTAGCAAATGAAGGGAAGGCTATGTTGGCAGATCAAGGAGAAAATTCTAGAGGCAGGTATTCTTAGACACTTCAAAACTCCAGCCTGCTCCTAAAAAAACAAAATTCCTAGTGATACCACTGGGGAAAAAATGGCCCCACTGCTCCTTTCTGCCTCCAATGGTTACATTTATGTAAAAGGGGAGATTCTATTGCTCTTATAAACTACTTCACCTTCCATTTAAATACACTTTAAAATGCACAAATAAAAATTACATACCACACCTAGTTATTATATTATTGTGTTCAAGTTGAGTGTCTGATTTACAATTGCCATGACCACACTCCATGTGCACATTGGCCAGTTCATTTCACGTGTGTTCATTCTATTATGCACATAAGAAACCAAATTTTTGCACAACTGGAGTCTTTATTTGCCTGGAGTTTCCAAACTCTGTTTCCAGGTTGTTTTCATTCATTCAAAATATACTTTTCATGAAAAAGACCCAACAACTCATCTTAACTGTGACAGCACTCATGCAACTCAGTCATCTAAGCACAAAGCAAAAAATCATGGACGTGCTTGTATGTGTTTACAGGAAGAAGTGGTCTCAGATGAAGACTTTTTCCCCAAACTAGAACCAAACATCATTTCTTTGAATGAAATGGTAAATTTAAAGATGATACAAGGGAAAGATAATTCTGTTTTTCCATTAAGAGGTGTTCCCAGTAAGATAACTATCAGCTAAATTAGACAGCAGCTAAATTAGACAGCCAAGCTAGATACAGCTCTAGGCAGTTATAAAGCATTTATCAGAATTACACTTGAGCCTAAGGCCAACTTGACTATAGACAGCAGATCCTATACAGTGGATCTGGTACAACAGATGCATTTTTTGTCTTTAAATATTCAATGAAACACTTCATCTACGGGTTTATATGGAAATACAGCACAACCAGACAAAAGAACAAACAAAACCCACAGTCATTCATTTAGCAGTTAGAAAAAGAATGAAACTTTTTTACAACAAAATGTCCCATGTGGGGACCATGGTTGTATCTGTTCTCCTGCATGCAGATCTTTTTAAGGCACTCCTCCGTAAAATATTACTGGAAAATCCACCCCCATCGATTCATAGTCACCATAGAGACAGACAGACATATCTATACACACACACAGACCAAAGCACATATTAACATGCAGTAATAATTGGATCCAAATGGCATTTAACTTGTCTCCTGATCTATTTTAAGAGCCAACTGCCTTCCACATTTTCCCTCTTTTCTCCTGCAGAGAACCTTTATACCACTCTCTGCTATCAGTCACCAGGCACATTCCCAGGAACACAAAGCAGGAGAATAATTTAATGCCTTGGATCTATATGTCATTCCTGTAGCAGTGCTAAGCTCTCTAAAAATCTCATTCAAATATATCATTGCATCTCTAATTTCAGATTAGTTTAGGCCAAAGTGTAGAAGTATCTATAACTGTTTAGTTAGTCCAGTAATATATTCATTTTCTAGAATGAGTAGTGGAGAGAGGAGAGAAGATGACTTAATGTTGCATAGATAAACAGGATTGCTGTTTCAACTTGAATGGATTCCACAGAAGTTTTATGTTTCCAAGTCTACTGATGAAGTGTGTCATCATTCCTGCCTACTGATAAAACTAAGGAAAACCTACCGCAATCATTCAGTTGAATTCAAAGCACTGCCACTGTGATCCCCTAAAGCTGCTTTCTGAACTTGAAAATAAATGATTTTTTTCTCCTTTGTTTGCTATGCCAGGAAGAGATAATGCAGCACATTCAGTTAACATTTGTCCCTGAAGCACATTATCCCTCCAGGAGTATTATGTGGGAGTAGCACAGACATAGTGTTTCAAATTAATCAGGAACGGGATTAATCATGCAAGAAATAGAAGTTAAAATGTAATATTTAAAAATAAAGTTACAGCAGTAGAAAAGTATAATTAAAATATTCTTCTTAGCTACAATTTCTGTTGCCATGTTAAGTTTGATTTTATCAGTTACTTTCCTCTATTTCTTAATTTCTCAGCTTTAATGCCTTAGAGTACAAACCTGCCATTTATTGAAGCCTAGTTAGAAATGCCTGAGCCTTTCTTCCTATTCCCTCATTTTTCAGCAAAATGCAACAGCTTCATAAAGATTCTGATCTGCATGTTGGATCTGACTGACCTGAGAGCAGCATGTGAGGACAGTGGACTGTGGAGTGCCAGGGAGCAGCACTGAGAGGGGAAGGTAAGAACTGAGCAGGTAGATTAAAGGAGTGTTGTTCCACCTGAGAACTGACCATGAAAATTAAAGAAGAATTTCAGATCACACTCAAAATGATGCCATGAGTGCCAGCAATAAGCACAAGAAAAGTGAACACAATTCATAACACAATGGAAGGGCAAGTGTGGCGAAGTTCACCAAGAGCTCTGTGTTACCTGAATGGGGAAAGATTTTCACACTGCAGAATTCACATCGATCACTTGGTCAGGATTGCTATAATTAGAAATATGGGTGAGCATGCTTATCCCTTCCTTCTCCTCACATGGGGTATCTTAATTTCAATCAAAAATCCTTAATTTACTAAAGTCAGGTTTCTCAGTGAATTCTGCCAGGACCTCACTAATTCCTTCAGCTGCAATTTCCACTAACTATGGCACAGGATCAAGCATCATGACATTGTTTGAAAAAGTTTCACATGTATCACGAACTACTGCCAGAAGAACAGAAAATTAAATATTTATTTCATGCACATATTACAGATCCTGTATTTGTTTGCCACAATAATTATTAAAAATGAGTGCTCAAAACTTTTCATTTTTACCTGACTGGAAGCAGTTTTCCAACTGGAATCACAGTTTTATTATTTCCTATAAACAAAGCAAAAACCTAAGAGTATAGATGATCACGTGTCTATGCAGATTGCCTGTATGAAAATTAATTGCCTACATTAAATTCAAGGACAGTAATCATCTGCCTGTATTTTTACAGGCTCCAACCTTACTCCTGTGGAAGATACAGAGACTAATACTTTATTTCTGCCTGATCATGCTGAAGCAGAATGCAACTGCTTCCCTGGAACCACTTTTTCTCTCTCCACTCGTTTGTTCTTCAGAACTTGCTGTCTTCCTATTATTTTATCCACCCAGCATCTTATATCACCTAACATTCACTTCAAATACAAAAAGCCTTCATCCTTTTGGTCTGACAAGGGATGGGGTTTTTTTCATACAATGATACTGGTATTAAATATGCCAGATCAACATTACTTTTCCTTTCCTACCAAGAGGCCAAATGAAATCTCTTAAGTGACAATGTGCTAAGTGTTTTATCTAGTTCATGGTTTTAATCAAACAGTATACTCCTAGTTTAAAATGTATAATACAAATCAATACAGATCCTAGGATTTTAAAATACTAAAAGTGTTGCTCAATTAAATTGCTGTCACACTAAAAAAGAAGACCTGAAGCTTGTATGAATAAGGCATTGACAAGCTTCACATTAACATGCAGGGGATTAATCTTAAATATTGAAAAGCTCAGAGGTTTACAGTCAGCACCATATTTAGAAGCTCAGTCAAGCACAGGTTTTATGCAAGTGGGAAGTGCTCCAACACTTCGTCCTTCTCTACTTGGAGCACCTTCAAATACAGCAGAAATGAAGCAGTGATTTCACACTCGCAGAAGCACAGCCAGCAGGTTGCACCAAATTATTCCCTCACATTCAGTACTTCCAAACCATGCCTTGAGTACCAGGTCTGGTTTGGAGTTCTCTGTCAGAGGAAAGGCACCCTCTGGCAGAGGGTCACCAAAGCTCTTGGGCTCTGGAACAGCTGGGGTACGTGGAGGGCCTGGAGGAACTGGGGTTGCACAGACAGAAAGGGAAGGCTCAGGGCATCCAACTGCAGTTTTCAATTACCTGAGGCAGTCCGGGTTTATAAAGCAGGCACAGCCAGGCTCAGAAGGATACAACAAGAGGAGAGTCAATCTCCAAACAAACAAAATTCTGATTAGATAGAACGGCAAGATCAAGCCCTGGAACAGAAGTCCAGAGGGGTTTGAAACCTCCATGCCTGAAAACACTCAAAGTTTAGTTAAATAAGATCCTGAGCAATTCGGTGAACAAGGTGTCCAAATAAAAATACATGTTTTGGGGATGAACAATCAAACTTTTTTGCTGATGATCGAAAGGTTGGGAGACCACTACAGCAGGGAATCACAACCAATGGAACTCATTTGATCTGGATGCACCTCAAGGCAAGTTCATCACTCATTTAAAGGAAAGTATTCAGTTCCACAGAATATTCAGCACTGCACACCAGACTGAAAGAATATTAAGATTCAAGAGAGAAACTAGAAACTATAAATAAAGCTGGAGTTATGTGAAGGCATCCAAAAGATTTTTGTGGATTTAGCAAATTATTCTTCATCTACATTGCAAAATTTAGGATCCAGAAATGCCACTAAAATTCTGGACGGCTTAATTATTCAAATAAATCCTCACACCAGCAGGTGGTAAAGGAATCCAAAGCACACTTTATTTCCAAGGAGGCACAGCTTAATGTCAAAAAATTTTAAGTAGGGGCTAACAGTGCCTTTTGTATAAACATTGCAATTAGCTAAGCCTGTTAAACCAAAGGCATGGCAGATTGCTCCAAAAACTCTCTGAGGCACTGTTTAATGTCAAACTTGCAAACTTTAACAAGACAAGCTCCAAGAACAAATTCAGCTGAATCTGGAAGAGAGGGGTTCAAAGTAACAGCAAAATCCCATGAGTTATTCTACTGTATTATTTGAACTGAAATCCCCAGGTAATTCTGAAATCACATCTACTTGCACAGATCTACTTGCTTGAATCAAACTGCAGTTTACAGTAGCTCACATTACAGTTATACCCCCTCACTTCCATTAAAAACTGAACAAAATACAGAAATATATTTATCTGCTAATACAGAAAAATAGCTATATATATAAACACCTTTTGAGATTAGAGAAAAAGAAGATCTTTCAAAATAGCTTTTTTCATGTTCAATAACTATTTTGAGGATTAAGAATTATTTTTAAAAGAAACTCTTGACCTTCTCTATGGAATTCCCATTCTGGCCAATAAAAATATTTCTATTATGTTAGATTAAATTAATATTATTACAATAAATTTATTTTTAAATTTACTTTCTTATCTCCCAAATACCAAAAAGTCTATGAGGAGCAGAGGAGGCAAAAAAAAGGGTGATTTTAAGTGCCTTTCATTGCCCATTTTCACCTCTGATCCTTTTATCTTTTTCTTTTAAATTAACTAAAAAGCCAGTTTTCCTTCCTAAAACCACAAAAACATTCCCCTTCTAACATTAATTACTAAAATTTTTAGGAAATAAAGTCATTTTGCAACATCCCTATAGCCTGTTTTATACTAGACAGAGGAAAATAATAGTAAGTTCTAACACCACATTTTAAAAGTTAATTATTGTTCCAAAATTTCCTTGCATCCCTGACCAAGCAGCACTTCATTTATGCGCGTGTCAAAAACTCAACAACTCCTTATGTTGTTTTAAAAATGTCAAATGAACATACTTAGTTCCTCCATGTAAAAATTATATTGAATATCACCTTATTTTGCATAATTGCCTGTTTTATTCAACTGACTTTAGATTTTCTTTCAGAAGTCACTACTCCACACACCCCTTTTCTATTCCCAGCTCCAGTATTCTGGTCAAAGTGTCACAAGCAACACCCCCAAGTCACTATTTAGCATAAACTGTCAAATCTCAGTAGCAACTGGAAAGTAATCATAATAGTAAGAGTACAAAAACCCAGCTCGTGAATACTGGACCTTCCAAAGATCTGGAGATTTCCATGGTGAGAAAGTTTACTGGGTAGATTCTTAGGGGCACCTACTGTGGGGGGCCATTCTGTGCTCTAAGACTCCACTGAGTCTGTGACTTCTGCCTTTCTAAACATTTATCTGCCCTGTACAGGAATCAAACCTCATCATCTTCCCAAATAAAATACACATCTCTCTCCAGACTATGATCTTCTCTTACTTTCATGAATTATAAAGTACAGAACTGATTTAGGGTCTCCCAATGTCAAGCTCTTCTGGCATCAAACTACACACAGAGATTCCTTAGTCATAAACCTGGGTCCCTTGATAATTCAAGGAACTCCTTAGTTGAGCCTTTGATTGCTTGGTGTTTGAGGAAAATAAAATTGTATTTATCATAGAATTTTTTTGCTTATTTCTGATGGTTCTAAAGCCAAATCTCCAAAACCTTAACGTATATTAACCCACTGCAAGTAGAGAAGCTGCCTTCTTGACTAAAAATGATTCCTGGATAAATTTGATGAAATAGCACACAGGTATTAGAAATGTTTTGAGACAAACTCCTGTTTACCAGAATATATAATTTCACATACATGTTTGCAATATATTTCAAAATCTGTTTCAAAGCATCTGCAAACACTTAACTTTTCCAAACAGCTGAAAGTAGTTCTACAAAGCAGGACTGACAATAACTGACTCATTTCTATTAGCTGGAAATACCTAAGTTCCATTTAAAAAAAAATTTCAGAATAAGAAAAGTGATCTGAATTTTTTAAACAGCTGTCATCAGCTTAGATTTTGGTACCAATTTGTCACTTCAGCATGCTCTTCTGGCATGTACAAATGCAATAATAAGCAAGCAACAAAGATACTTGAGAGAAATTCTCCTGAGTCCACCTGGAGCAGGCTCAAAATAATGAGCAGGCTGCAACTGAAAATGAGCTATAAACTTTTCCAATAATAGAAATAAGGACATAGAACAACAACAACAAAAAAAATCTGTAAAATGTTTAATATATTTTGTTTCCAATAGCTGCATTTCTAGAATTAATCACTGTTTCACAGATGCATCGTAATTGGCTTGTTCAGACTTATTAATGAACTCATGACTAATTATAATGCCTAATAGGCCATCTCAGGTAGAATTCCAAGAATACATCCACAAAATTATGTTTAATGGGTGAAGAGGGAAATGTTAATGGAGAGATGATGATAAATCACGTATCAAAAATCAAGAATGAAGACAGGTGATTCAAGAAAAGCAATAAGTATCTGAAGAGAGAACCAATATTGCCAACTGACTCCAGACCCACATGGCAAAGCTGTCCTTTCATTAGTAACCACACCTTTTCCTTTACCATACCCTTATTCAGACGCAGAATTGGATTTGTGCCTTTTTTTTTTTTTTTTTTAATTTTTACTAATACAGTCATGATTCAGATGGCCAGAAGTGCCTTCCTAGTTCAAATGGATCCATTTGGATCCACTTTTAGAGACTGGAGATAATTTTCCCATCACAGATTCAAGGTATCAAAACTAAGGGGTTTGCAGGAGCTTCTGTGGAAAATTTCTCAGTTTAGTAACCATACCCAGTGGCCCCAGAACAGTCCTCCTTCAGGAACTTGTGAGACAAGCCTAAGTTGAAAACTCTGTGCATCCTCTTTTAGAATAGGAACTTCAGTATTTCACACAGCAGAAATCTGCTCAGTGCAAGTCCTGCTTGTTGCCTTTTGCCTGTCCCTCGATGTGTCTTTAGCCTGAGACCAAGTAAAACCCCACATGGGAAATTCTGAGAGCATTTCTTCATCACGCCCATCTGCTCACCTGTGCTCCTGACAGCTGAGTCCATGGAGTTACATTCTTAGAAGTTTTATTAAAGGCTGCAGTATGAACCCAGCTCTCATTACACACCAGAGAGAGCATTATGAACATCCCAGCCACAGGAAAAACTTTAATCAGCATTTGCTGATTTGCCTTTTTAGATAAGAGTCCAACCATGAATTGAAAATCAAGCCTTATTACTCCCACTGCTTTCATAATTAATTGCTTGTGAAAAAGTTAATAAGGTTTACAGAAATGTAATGCAATGTAGCACAGAAATGTCAGAACACTAACAGAGTCTAAGAAATGGAAATTGCCTTTTAAAAACAATTCAGTTGATGATTTAACCATAGTGTTGGTTGTTAGTACATTAAAACTTCTTTAATTAGAAATGGAAAATTAGAAACTATCATGTTCAAGGTGGTTTTTAATCATTACAAAAAACAAGATACCTTAAAAGGAATCACCAAAGGATGACTTTGGATAAGTCACAGAAATAAGCAAACCTCAATTAATCCACAGGTCTTTAATGAGAGAATTGAGACCATCAAAGAGAAAATAGATTGTCAAAATAGACAAGAAGGAGAGTCAACTTTCCCCCTTACTTTCTTTTCCTAGATTTTTAATTGGAAGCCACTCATTAAATATTAGAACATTTTGTACTCAAACATTACTTTCAAAAATCTGTGTAACTTCAGTGAGGAAAGCTACAGTTACAGTCAAAACCACTTTAGATATCCAAAAAACAGAAAGCAACTTAACAAATGCAAGGGAATATTTTCAATAAAATGTTATGAAATCTCAGCCTTTTCCCATTTCCAATTTATGCACCACAGATTGCAAATTAACAAAAGCATGTAGCTTGATAAAAGCAGCCTCATAAGATTGCCATTCATCTTTTCATAGAATCACAAATTAAAAGAATCTTTCTGACTAAGAGAATCTCTTTGAACATCATCTATAATTTTTTTATCCTGCAAAGTTACCGTGGTGAGACCGCACCGCGATGTAGGACCCGGAACCACCAAACTGGTCTCACACGACACCTCTCAAGGCACCACTTGACTGACAAGTTCTCAATGAAGCATTTTTATGCTGCCTGCAGTTTTAGTCAGACAACAAACACGGGCCTTTAAATGTTACCTCATTCTGCAGTGCTGCTGTGGTTTGTGAGGTCTCATGTCTTCCTACAGTTTGATCAACTTCCCCCTAGCTTTAGCAGGAACAGAATAAGGCTTTACATGGCTTATGCATGTTCTCCAAGTAGGTGATAGAATTTCATTTTTAGTTTTAGAATGCTTAAAATAGAAAAGTTTTTTGCTAGATTCAGCCTTCAGTTTTAGCCAAACATAAACGCAAACAAATCTCTCTGGGGTTTACGTTTTACTGGAACTAGCTCTCTTTATCAGAAAAGTCAAAACTAAAAGAATGCTGCTCTTTGACTACAGCTCCAGTTTACACATAAACAGTCTTGGCAGCTGCTGGCAGAGGTGACATTGCCACAAGAACTGTGTCATGCACTTCACACTGTACCTGCACAATCATCTGGACGTGTGATTACATCACACCAACGCTGTGAGAAATCTGACAGCACTGTGGTTTAAATCTCTGCTGTTTCTGCCCTTGGCTGCTACATCAGGATGGTTCATTTCTTACTGTGCACACAAACACAGCTGTATTTCACATGCAGTGAAACCAACAATTATGATGAATAGAATAAAAAGAAGAGTTTACCGTTATTTATTTGACTTTTGAAAGAAAGTAACCCAAACAGAAAGCAATTTTATTTGAATGAAACCTACCCTGTTTCATCATTAAGTCTTAATTTCATATAAATTTTACTTTCCATGTCTGCAAAGCACATTTATTCATTGAAGCAAAAAATGTGAAAACTAAGGATAATATTCTTTTCTCTTGATCTCATTTGGTCTGAACTATTCTGTCAGTATTACTTCAGTTTTACCTCTGTATATATGCCGTGATTCAGGAGCTCTTTTAAACCCAATAAGAGCACTTGTAGCCACCTATCGTGTCCTCAAAGGTTAAGATTGGCCACACAATTCTTTGCAGCATGAGTAATAGTAAACTTTTGTTGCTTTTCTTTATTGTTGATGTGACTCTTCAACTTATGCTAATTGCCCCATAGCTGAAACATATCAATAGAAACGTTTCTTTATGACTTAGTGCTCTTGGGTATATTCAATAATACTTGATTCTCAGTTTTCATAAATTCCCAGGGATTATAAAAGGCTTGGCAGGAGATTCATTTAGAAATCCTGATTCTCTTTGAGAAGGGAAAACAAAACAAAACAAAACAAATAAAGAAATATACAGCATCTTTTCTTTAAGTCCCTAGTGTTTAATATCAGCTTAAAGATGACCAGTTACATCACGTCTGCTCTTCAGTTTCAGGGATGAATATAATATAAGGCACCAACTGACAAAATTCTAGACTACGAACTTAGTAGCTAATGTTCAAAAAACAAACAAACAAACAAACAAAAAAAAAAAAACACCAAACCAAACCAAAACCACCAAACAAAAACAGTGGTACTTTTTGCCTAGGAACCAAAATCACTATTTATAAAACCACAAAAGAGAAAGTTCATGTTCTGAGAGCAAAACCAGACTCACTGATATATAGTGAGGACACTGAAGATAAAAATTTAGATCTTACAGTAGAATAGATGTTCATTAACATTTTGACCAGTTCAGGACTACAAAGACCATTAGACCTTCTGGTTCCAATAGTTTCTCTGTGCAACGATATAAATCCAAACAATTTATCTGTTGTATGCTGTTAAACTGGATTCATGCCCACTTTACAAGCCAAAATATAGATTAGATTTGAATAAAAATATCAAGGAGAGTAATTTAAATATAAGAAGTCACACTTACGAGAAAGGCCTTCCTCTCTCATTTCATTTCTTCAGCAACATTCCTTAATTGAGAGTTTGCGTGGCCACTTCTTTTCTCCGCTTGGTTCCCTTAATTTTTCTATTTTTAAAAAAAATATACAGACATTGTGTATTAAGGGGTTAAACAGCACTTGGAGAACCATAAAAGAAAGCAAAACAAAACAAATACCAGAAGCTGGATGCTGAAAGTCACAGCTGAATAGTGACAAGTATATTTGTTAAGCAATTTTTATCACAGTTTAAGTTGCTTAAACTTACCAACCAGAGGAGAATTAAGCAAGGGCAGTGTTGTTCAGTGCACGCATGTATTTTCAAAACGAGCACAGAGAACCCCATAGGGCAGCGAGCATCAGCCCTGAAAGTCACTTGTTTGCTGCAGGGCAGGCAATTCACTCCTGAAACAGCCCTGCCTCGGAATAGCAGCACCCCAGGTGGCTGTGGAACAGGAATTCTCTCTTCCCTGGGGTCTTGCAAAGTACTCGTGCCTGTACGAGTTTCCTCTATACACGGAGAACTCCTTCCAACTTCTAAAGACCATTACAGGCTACCTCATCCTGGTGTCTGAGCTGAGCCTGCACGTGGGGTGTGAATTCCCAACACACACCAGCACCAGGCTCACACACCCCTTCCAGCACCCTGAGTCCTTCTCCCAGCTTCCAAAGACAACTGTCCTAAAGAGAAACTATCAGACTTCTCCCTCAAAATTCAAGATAAAACTCCCCATTCACTGTTAAAATTGCCTCCAGGGTATATTTAGATGTCCCAGTTTCTGAAACATAACAGATCCTTTAGTGGACAATTACCAGAGTTCATATATTCACCCCTATCCATGAGCACAACCACGAGGCCCAGATACCTTCTAAGTTTTTCTTTTAAAAGGACAAAAATCTTTGTAGTAAAATCATTCCTGCTAGCCAAAAGCAGTTAAAATAATACTTTTCTTTTGATATTGGAGGGTAAGCATCGATAGGAGCCAATATAACATAAATTAGGGCCTCTGAATAGGTACATTGCACTTCTAGAAGACTTTATAATGTAAGTGTCTCTTGACTTTTTCATTGTTTGAATAAATGACTACAGGAGAAGGGTTTCTGAGAGGTTGCTGATTAAAGTGCCCTTTATTGTTAAAAGCATAATTAAGTAATACTTGAATTTATAACTCTCTTCAGGGAGTCCACACTCCTAAAGAAATTAGAAAATGGCTCAGCCAGAAAGCCATCTAGTTAATAATAGCTTTTAATTATCACAGCTAGCCTGTGTGGCATTCACATTTGCAAGGTTTCATTTTATTTAAAGAAATTAAAGTGCAGATCAAGTCACAAAACCGTCCTTTTATTCACTGTACAAAGTCCATTAAACAAAATATAATTTAAGAACAGCATGGAGTTATAAATAGCCTGCTGTTTGGAATAGCCTGTCAGTCTGTTCCCAATTATATATGTTTAGCTAACAGCTCTCTAATTAGCAATCGCTTCTGACTACACAGCTCCTAAAATGTTTACATTGGAAGTCACAAATTACTGTCTAATTATGTTGGCTACATTATTGTGCATGAAACATAAATAAAATATCAGCCTATGCTATAAAAACAAAACGTGCTGTCATCACTGCATGACTGCACGACATAGCATTGATATTCCAAGCCCTAGACTGAAATATATAATCATACATATATATATAGACAAATATATATTTATAAAGCCAAACTTTTATCAGATGATGAAATCTGCATCTCATTCCCATAGCTAAACCAGAGCCAGCAGATAACTGAAATTTTGTTTTCCCTTCAACTTTAGGATATACTGCAGAACTGTGCATCAAAAATAAAATTAAATTATCACAGTAAAACTTCTCTCTCTCAGAAAAGGACTGGCGAACATCTAAAGTATTGGAATACTTCAAATAAAACAGCAATTTCTTCTTCATATCTGAGCTACTGTAACGTATGTGTGAATTATTTTTCTTCAAGAATTATCATGAGAAGTGGCCTCCAAACTGTCAAATGAAAAGTACCAGTCTCTCTGCTATATTTAACGAGGACATCTTTGTCAAATATGTTGACAGATTTCTCTGCTGTATTTATGAAAGCTGTCATGCTCATTTACATGCAGTCCAGCAAACATCTCAATGACCACGCCACACAGTCATTCTTTCAGCCAGGCATTGACAAAGCACATCCGTCAGCACATAAGAGAGTTGACAATTTTTTTCCTCACTTTCTAAATGGTAAATTGTTCATTAATACTAAAAATATTAGTTGATTTCTGATGAATAAACATAGCGCAATCATGCCTCCCCTTAGAGAAGTTCATGGGAGATGAATAAAAAAAGGCATGAGAAAGAAAAACTTTCTAGCCTCTTACTGGGAGGTGAAGCAAACGTGAGAATTAGGAAACATTTTGGTCTTCACAGAAGGATAAAAGTTGGCACAATCAACTGCCAACTTATGACACCATCACTGAAGCTATTTAAGGTAAAGCATGGTGTGATTACTTCCACGTTGTATTCAACTGTATGGATCACCAGACTTTGGAAAAAACTGTGTATTTCTTTTTGTTTTCAATTAGGTTACTTTAGATGCCTAAAAACATTTTTTAGCCAGATCTGACACCACTGCTTGCAGAAACTGCCTAGAATAAGATGGTTTTTTGGACACTTTCAGTGACAGAACCCCAATAATTTCAGTAACGGATGTATTACAGACCCTTGAAAATCCTATCGCATGTCCTTAAGGGCTGACACTGAAAAGTTAAAAAGTCAACCAGGTTTGCTGTGCATTTTCTCTAATAATAGCTGACCTCTACTTGTGAATTATTCTCCCTTTAGAAAAACAAGACAAACTCAAAATAGCTGTTACAACTTCCTCCAGGGCCCTGAACTATTTTTTAATATATTCGCACATCTCAGTACCTTAATTATTAATTTGTTCCCTCAGCTGACTTGTTTTGTGAGCTCTCCTCACCAGTACAAACCTATTTATCAGGCTGCAATTTTAAACTTATATATGATCCTTCATTTTATTAAAAATCTACTCCCTAAACACTTCCCTATCACTCAGAAAACTACCTGTCACACATTATTATGTTAATTTAGCTACAGGTTCAGAAAAAATGTGCACATTATTAACAATGAAAGCAAACATATGGAGCAGGTGACCTTGCTTCTGTCAAAGAATATACTTCATACATTCAGCATTGCTAGGAATGACCTTTACATGCAGTTAATTGACCAACTCAGCTACAGTGAGAAATAGAATATTTCCTCTGATCATAAATTTATTATGGAAAAGAAGTTCCCCCACTTTGTTTTCCAGGCACTGTTTTGTTACAAAGGATGCTGTGACTCAGGCCCTGAGGCATGAATCCTGAAGCACTATAAACAAGTGAAACAGACCCCCAGCACACTTGCAAACAAGGTGAACGGTGCAAATTCAATGGCAAAGATAGGTAAATCAGCATTTGAAGGGGACAGGGTGTGAGTGGAAAAATCAACTAAGCACAGCATCCCATTTTTCAAGTGCTAGATTCCATAGTCCTTTCCTCCATAAAATAGTTCTGCTTGTTTCACCAGGCTAAATTATTTTGTGTGTCCACTTATAGCAGACACATTGAGCTATAAAAGTTTCCTTCAAGCCTTTCCCACTCAATCTACATGCAGTGTTAGTGTGTAAAGGGTTAATACTGGTGGAGGCACAGAAATGAACTTCAAAAAGAGACTAAATTTCAGTCACAGACCTACGGAAAATTGNCCAGGGTTAGCTACCAAGACACTGCTCTTTCTCAGGATCCCCCAGAAGTCTACAGATAGCAACTCCAAAAAGGGGCACATACTGAACTTACAATTAGTGCAAGGCCTAAACACCCAGCTACAGCAGTACACATTATATGGAGAGTTTTTCCAGAAAATAACATTCTAAAAGGTAGTCTCATTAGAACTGCACACCTGCTGCCAGCCTAAGCTAAACCTACATAGAGATCTCCAAGTGAGGCAGTATCAGTTCCAAGTCCCAAATTCATCTATTTCATTTGTATTTGCAGAAAAGCAGACGTGCTCCTCATTTGTTTTCCTTACAGGACACAGCCTGTGTCCACATGCTGCTCAGGACTGCACCATACCCACACACAGTGACTGAATCAGGGAGCATCAGGCAAGGAATGTACAAGCTCAGCATATTCACAGTTCATGAAATTTCTAGCACAAAGTCTCATGGGTATGACCCAGGCAGAGCCAATCCTGCCCTGTGCACACAGATTGGATTGTGAACCCTACTGCAATATCTCATTTCAAATTAGGGGACTGTGACGTACCGTGGGAAGTCTCACAGACCAGCAGGAAAACAGGATTTCCTCCTGGAAGTCAATTATTTTTAGTTAGGCTATTATCTAACACAGCATTCGGTTTTGTATCTCCAGGCTTGCGCTTTATCCTGGGCCATGCTTGTATTTTAAGAACAATGAAGAAGCAAAAGTGGCTGCTTCACAAATAATGAGGTGGCAGGAATTGGGAGGCCACCCCTTTTCAGGCAAACATGCAGTGTGCAGGTTCTGCCAATGACACTGGAAAAGAACCTGTGGATAAATTAATAAATATAAATAAAAGATGTAAAAAGAATTGACTCTTCAGTCAGAATGAACAATGAATTTGTGATATTCTGCTCTCCAGACAGCACAGAAATGAAGTATTTTAATTACAGAACAAAGAAAATTGAGATCTAAGCAGTTTCAAACACATCATTTATTGCTGCTCAAAAGTGTCACAAAGTTTTTCCATCCTGTCTTTGTTCCTAGAGGGGCAGAGCCATTTAACTCATATTTTTATGAGTTTATTTCTAATATATACAGGATCATCTCCATCACCCTCCACATTCACACACTTTTCTCAGTTTTCATTACTGGAAATAGTCAGTGTCCGAAATTTCCCACCCAGTGAAGGATAAGCCACTCTTTATGTAAAAAGAGTGAAAATTTTTTGCAAGGTACTCAATAACAACATTGCAGAAACCACAACAAAATATTTATGACATTGGATAATTATAATCACATCCAGAGAGCCTGCTAATAAATCTAGTAGGACATGAATATGAAAAGGATTTTTTGATTTTGCTATATCTATTTCATTTTGTCCTTTAAAGTAATGTAAGTAAATTAAGTAACTCAATTTTGAGAGCACACTATTAAACAGCATCTCTTTGGAGAACAAAAGACAATGAACAAGGTTTTACTTCAGAAATGTGATTGAAAATTCCAGCATTTAGTTCCCATGGAGAATTCCATTTGAAGAATTTACCATAGATTAAGGTAGGAAATATATTAATTTCCTAATTCTTACAGAACTTACCTCACAAAAGGAACATAAAGTCACAGTCATTTGTTTGGCAGACTGGCCATCAATGGCAGTAATCTATGTAATTTGACATGCTGTGAAGCCTAATTTTCATTAATATTAGGGAGGCCATAAAAGGTTAAAATTTTTGTCATTGATGATTAATGCCATAAATTAAGGATATGTTAGAGGGAATATTACAAAAAACAGCATTAGTCTCTAATGAACTTTGTTTGCTAATATAATCTTGGACCCAGGGAACACCAGCTCTAGAAGGTTAATGGAGTAATACTGAGTATCACTATGTTGTCTTTTGTGTTTATACATTGGTGGATTGAACAAAACTGGTCATTAAAAGTTAACCTTGGGTTTTTAATGAGGAAAAATTAGGGGGAGGGAAAAAATTATTATTCCATTCAAATGAATTCTACAAATTATATCTCAGCTGCCTTCATGGTTTGTAATAATGCCTGTAAATATACCATCTTAAAAATAACATTAATCTTATCGTAAAATTTTACCTGATAATTGTCAAATACAGTCATAAAGAAAACCTTAGAATTCAGCCTACATTAATTAAATACTCATAACAGATCATTAGTTGTTATGTTAACATTTTTTAAAGCATTACTTGACCTGTTTCAACATCAACCTAATTCCTCAGTGTTGTTTGGATTATCCAAAACATCATATAAACGCTCACCATTTTCTACTAGGGCTCTTCTAGGGTTCAGACAGGCGAGAGAAGAACGTATAATAATAAAAAAAGCGCATAACTTCTAAATTGAATACTAGAAATACTTGTCTTCAACTTGGTAATTTTTCTATTTTACAAGTATTTCTGTTAAGTCATCCATAATTCTTCATGAGGGGAAACAGACATTTCTCTAATGCCTTTCTTCTGTATTTTTAATATAGGATTTTTTTAAATTTGAACTTTAAGCTCTGTCAACTATTTCTACCACTTTACATTATGCACCAAGATATAATAATGCTTTTTTTTTCAAATTTGTCTTTCTGATTATTTTCCCAGATCTCACTTAGATCCCTTTTCAATATATTTTTATTCCTAGCATTAATTTCGTTTCATGTCTCCTCTCCTTTCAAAAGGCATCATCTTCTCCTAAGCAACAGATAAAGATTTTTATCTTTATATCACCTACTTTTTACCAGAAAAGTCTTCTGATTTTACATCATTTATCAGCTCTTTGGAAGTTCTTTTCCTTTTGTATCCACTGCATTCCAGTGAATTAAGCCCATTTGCTCTATGACCACAACCACTTCAGTTTTAAAACAGGAAAAACAACAACACTGGTGTTTAACTAGCAAACAGCCTACACAAATAACCTTACCAACATTTCAAGAAAGCAAGGCAATTTCTTGTTTTGTGCCAGCAGAAATAAAAATATCAGTAACATTTATTGCCTTTGTCACTAAATCAAATAAACCTAAATAACCCAAGCAAACATGCTGCCAAACTGAGCAGAAGATAATGCCACTTGCCATGCCTGTTTGGAAAAACAACATACTCCTCGATTTACACAGTTTACTTCAGATCCATAATCCAGCAGTGAAACACACCATCGTATAATCTTTCTTAGTTATTAAATTATTAAATAACAATTGTGTGTAAATTGCGAGTGTAATTGGACCGTCAGTACGTAGGTTTTGCTCCTGGGGTTATTCAACTTCAGTTTTAGTAGAGGTCTCCAAACAATTTCCTATTACCTTATAATGACTTTCAGTAAATGCTTATCTGCATCCAACAGATTGTTCTGCTTCAAAATACTGTGCTGCAAGAGAAGCTGAAGTATCATCACCATGAACTAATTATTTATGGTTGAAAATGTCAAAGAGACTCTTACAAGTTGCTGAAGCATAAAATTTTCCCTGCCTTTAACTTGCTATAGTCTAATGAGATTTCAAGTTATAACAGAACATCCCAGGGCTCCCTCTAATACTGTTTTAATCAGATTTCCTTTTTTTTGTTCGATAGGGTTCTGAGCAAACATTGTATATTGCACACATCCCTTCAAAATGTTCTCTAACTGCTAATGAACCACAAAATGGCTTGTGATTATTGTGTGGTTTCCACAAGCAGCAACTGTTCTATAGATCCCATTTTCTAAACCCTGGAATGTGCTCAACAGACCTAGAAGGGTCCTTTTCCAGCAAGCCCAGTGTTTCCTTCTAATATCAGCTGTTTTGCTTTGCACCTTACAAGATGACAAAAACAGTTAATTTTCCTACCTTTATAACAGTACACTCAACACCAAACACACATCATAGGACAATGTCATAATAAAATATGGTGGTACGTAGAAACAGCCCACGTATATTTATCTGAAAATTACTGTCCTAGTTAAATTCTTTCCAGTTTTGACCCACTAGCTTATATTTGAAACCTTAGGGGAGATCAGTTGTTTGCTAAATTCCTCAGAGTTACAGAGACGAGTAAAGGATGGCGTTACAGATGCCATGCCAGAAGTGTTTCTTCATGATCACCTGTAATGTCCTTCCCAGCTATGCCACAAGTTCGCATAGTCCAGAGCAATTGCAGCAAAACAAGGAGAGAAGTGTATATGGAAAATCAGTTCTCTCCAAAAGAGTTGATGAAAACCATGTTCCTAGATGGATCTTTTCAGTATCCTTTTATGATCTGCACAATACTGCAGAATGCTGAAAAGACCATTAAAAATCAATGGATGCGTCAATTACTGTAATTTTGAAGAAAGCTTGTTAAAAAGGAAAAATCCCCAGGTACTGGCTTTGTTGATGTTGTCTGTATGCTGCTGGTTTTTAAATGTAATTTTAAAAAAATCCTTTCTACCATAGCTATTGTTTTTTCAAAAAAGGAGAAGATGCACTACGTTCCAGTTCAGGTCTTGATCCCAAACTGTTATTGAGGGAAATCAATCCCAGAGCTCCTGGTAAATTGTCATTTATGTATGTGAAATGCACAGGAAGTGCAGAAACAATTACTGTCAACTTTAGTATATTTGTACAGTCTATGGGAGTACAGAGAACGGCCTTTAGAGATCTTCAAACATCTTCTTCTCCAAGATCCCCTTGATCATTCCAGCAGATGTTGTTTTTCTGACAGACATTCAGGAAACTAAAAAGTTAACCCAGAAGTACATGACCACAGCATCTGAAGATCCCTTTAATGTGTTCTTAAGATTGTGAATATCTTTTGGACCCAAATGTTCCCAGTGAACTGTTGCACAACCTAACTTCTATATGAAGAGATTTCTAACAAATGATGTTATAATTGTTGGTGATCTGATCTCTTTTTATAAAAAGATTACCAAACACCATCAAAAACAATGAAGCTCTCTGAACTATCTGCTGCCTACTGAACAGTACAAAACTACACCTGTGCTCTATGAGTCAAACTCTTGCACTTTTCCACTGCTCTCTACTGCTTTTGCAATAACTATAGAATATTAACAACTTCCTACGAGTATTCACTGATGGGGCAGGGGGTAATGGTTCTAAACTGAAAGATGGTAGACTCAAATTTTTATGAAGAAATTCTTGACTATGAGGGTGGGGAAGCCCTGGCACAGGATCCCAGAGCAGCTGTGGCTGCCCCTGGATCCCTGGCAGTGTCCAAGGCCAGGCTGGACAGGGATTGGAGCAGCCTGGGACAGCGGGAGGTGTCCCTGCCCATGGCAGGGGTGGCACTGGATGAGCTTTAAGGTCCCTTCCAACCCAAACCATTCTGTGATTCAGAACTGCAGAGGACTGCAAGCCTTTTTCAGGGTCCATCCCCACTACCAACATGTAACAAATTAACGGGTCTTAATTATGAAACCAACACTAAGCAATTAAGCAAACACGGAGGTATTACAAAGAGTCCCAGCAGTGGCAGCATGTTTCTTTAAGATAACAGATGTATATTTCTATTGAAAGTGAGATTAATCTTCTAAAGCGTATCAAAAATCTTGCTCTGGGACATGTCTCCTCACATTAAAATTAATTCAGATTTGGTAATGATCAGAGAAAAAGTGCCACTTTTGGCTCTACACTCTCCAATGGCAGATGGCCATTTGAACTATGGCCCAATGAGACCAAACAATAGGAAGGAGGGAACTGAAATTGTCTCTGACCTACTGTGCTATGCCAGGTATTGCAATATGCAATATTTGTCCACCTCCTCAGTTTTATATGACATTGACACAAAATGTTTGTTATTTCCTAGAATTTTGATTCTATGTATAACAACACTCTCCTTTCACCAGCTCATAGCTTGCATAGAAAGAGCCCAGTACATACAGGTAAGATTAAAAGCATGGAAAATCATGCACAGCACTGAAAGGTCACAGAAGACCCAGCTATGTCTAAACATTTGTATCATCTTTAGGAATAAGATTTTTCTTCTACTTGTAGAAATCTCAGATCTTAAGAGAAGAAGTTTGGGGGGAGTGCGATACATACTCTGCCACACTAGCGAGAACTTTCACTTCCAGTTACCCAGGCATTTCAAGATAGCCTGAAATCCACCATATTAAAATTTAAGCAATTAAAAGGTAACTGTCTACTTTATACATAACAATCTTGTAATATTACTTTTGTTCATCAATAAATTCACTAAGTTTTTGCAAAACGCAGGCTTCTCTTGGCTGCAAAGCTGGAGTACCTTGAGCACTCCCACAGCAGCTGTTTGCCATAATTCCATGTAGTATTCCTGCCACGGATCAGCTGAAAGTAGGGCTAGTAAATGGCTCCTAACAGGAAATTATAAGTCTACAGACCAAAGCACTGCATCCCTGTCTCATGAAAATACACTGCATTGGGATTGCTGAAACTGCCAGCCAGGCTTTAAAAAAACCCAGAAGGTATGATGAGAAGAACATTAGCATTAAAATGTCAAGTCATGCATTCTTCCAGGGAAAACCCCACATAAAATGAAGCTGAATTCCCCTCAAAACAATAATTTCAGACCAAAGCTATCACTTTCACAGTATATTATACATCTGTATAAAAAAAAAAATGAAAACAGAAAAAACCAACTTAGATCCCTTTTAAGTTTCTTTACATGGGAAATTTTAAGAACTGAAACAGGCCACCAGATTCTACTCAGTCTTCCTACCTTAGTTAATTTTCCTTGAATTAATAATTAAAGGATACATCTGGTTTGTTTAAGAATAGTATTTAAGATTACTATTAAAGTAACAGCAATAACACAGTAGAGGGTAAAAACTCTTAAGGAAACCATTCCATGAAATGACTGCAGTTATTTACTTGGCTTCCACCTGTTCCATTTGTTTCACTGCTATTACTCCCATAGCCAAAATTAAAACAGGACAGGAGATATTTTCATACAGTTCCATCACTAGCAGGTACTGTCTGAAAAGGCACATCTGTGTACCACGGGAGCCCAAGTCACAGGCATGACCCTGAATGCCCCCTTTCCTCACAGACAGCACTTGAGGCTGCCCAAACTGCAATTTCTCCATCTTTTCATTTTCCACATTTCCCATTTTTAATTTGAGTGCTGCCACTAAGTCACGGATACCCAGCAGTAAAGAGCTTTTTATCAAATTGCTGGTATATCAGCATTCCGAATGTGCTACTTTTGGAAGTTGAAGTTTGCAAACAAGCCTGATTTATTGAGCTGGAATTGATTTACCATACCTTATAGGCAACATTTTAAAAAGCTGTTCTGGGCTAATTACATACTCAGCTGATTCCCAAGTGATTAATAAAGTTCCTGACTAATTTTCTGTCTCTCTTTTGAGCTGCCAGATGGAGTACAGAAAAGCCACATACATCCCATAATGCAGATTTTCATATTAATGAATAAAGCTTACAGCTAGGAAAAAAAATAAACTAGGGAAGATTTTACATCTGCTTTACTTTACCATTCCTAAAAGATATAAACAGGTCTCACAAAACAGCCTTACCCTTTCCTCTAGTTTTTGGATCAGGTCAGAAATCTTTTTGTTTTGGCCTCTGTTACTATAACAATATTTTAAGTTGAATAAAAACATATTCTCCATTAAACAAATCAGAAGCTACCACACTGCCTTTGCAGACAGTTGTGCCATTCACAGCTGACATAAGTTCCCCCATTTTTGCAGTCTGTTCTTCCCTAAGAACAGTTAAGTGGAATTTGTGTCACTTTCCTTTGCTTTTCTCACAAACAAAATACTCTGAAGGTGACCTTGCTGTTCTTATTTTTTTTTCTTCTTTAGATTTCATAATGAATGTAAAAAGTAATCAGAAGACGGTCAGTGATTCAATTCTTTAGAGAGTGATTCAAATTCATTTGTCCCTTATAAGAACCAAAGGGAAAAAAAATTCGTTATTAATTTAGGCAATTAAGAGTACTTTGAAAGCAATAACCAGTACAATAAAGAACCTGCCTCTGGAGTGCTACTTGCAGTCTATGAAAAGTTAATTTTAGAGCATTTCAAGTGAAGAAAGGTCATTTCCTAGATGTGTTCTACAGAATATTGTAATTTTTAAATGGTAACCTAAATAAGTGAGTTTTTTGTAGATATGGGGTGAATGGTATTAGAAAGAAAATTAAATATATGTATTTTACCTATAATGTCACTTTAAAGTATGTATAATAATATTCATAATCTTTTCCTCTTATATATCAAAGAAGAATCTATGGTTTTCTTCCTTACAATTACACAGTGTACAGTCTAAACTGAAAATTTCTATACCATGCACAATAGTTAACATTACAGCTTTCTAGTTTCTAGAATCAACTGGTAGAAGTAGAGGGCAACTTCAGTCCTACAGGAAGGGTAGGGAAGTCTCTTACAGTTCAAAGTTTATTGATATTCAACTCTTGCCAGTCACAAAGTATAGGACCAGAAAGCAGCCCCACAAGGCATTTAGGATCTCCAACACCTAATCAAATTCTCTTGACTCAGAAAAATTACCTGTCTCACTTTTGCAAAGTGCAGAAACAGATTACCTACGTGAAAACTTAGTATTTACTGATGGCATCAATTCTATGACAGTACAAACTCCTTAAGTGTGAAGAAACTACATTAAACTATGTACAACTGTCAAAAATATCAAGAAACAGTGTGCAAGACAGGAATGGTAGAGGCAGTTAAGTAAATTTCCCCCCCAGTAAAGTCAGAGAAATGATAATGCAGTCACCAAGGCACAAGGCTGTGATTAAAGTTTCAAATTCTGTCGGCACCAGACTTTCTATATGTCTATAAACAGTGCACAGCAGCACATCCACATTCCTCAGTTTCTCACGTATAAAAAACCATTAATCTTTTCCACACAAAGGTGGGAATTCTTTATAAGCATGACAAATTTATCAAAAAATACAGAGCTGGTCCTCACACTAATTAAAGGTTTGCGTGATACTATTTTCTGGCAAATGCAGTGTTAAATGCACTAAACCCTTGTGGAAGATGAGGTAATGCTGTAAGTTAATATTCTCTGCTGCTCTGAGTGAGTCAAATTCTATGATTTTTATAAAAGTATTAATAAGGTAAGAAAATGTGATGATGGAATTTCATGCAGGTTCATTACACCACAGAAACAAATACTAGAACAGAATCCTTTCCAAGTTGACTCATATCAATAATGCATCTAGGTTAGACAAACATGGGATTGTATTTATTATTCTGTCTGTCTACAAAAAGTCTTAGGTCCCCATTTGAACATTCCTCTCAAATCTTGGCATCCATCAAGAATCCTTATCACAAAAGTGTTCAATGCAATAGGAAAACAATAGAGAAAAAAGCCAACAGCACAAAATAATAATGTACTCTAACCAAAATCATCTTCACATGACATTAAAAAGTATGAGCTTGGAATAAAGGTTTCTTTCAAAGGATTACAAGTACACATAATAAAACATATTATTGTGTTCTGTCAAACTAGAAGACAGCAATAAACTTCAATTTGATAAAGCAGAAGATTTCTTGGGACTAAATTTCACATTTCATAATACAAAATATATCATCTTTGTACAAATATACAAAGAGGTAACAGTCCCAGTAAACTATATTTCTTGTCTTTTCTGCCTAGTCTGGCATAATAACAGTCAGCTGACATTCTGAAATAGTTGCATGTGCCAGTTAGAAATTTCTTGCCCTCACACTCACAGAATGATATCCAGCATGGATTGGAGAATGACTAAGTATTTATACATCATAGACGATTCCCTAAAATTATTCCAACTTCTAGAATTATAATATAAAATATACTTTTTTAAAGGAAAAATAACTCTAAACAAGCAACACAGACCTCGATTACCACACGAAGATACACACAGAGCTAACAGCAGGGTTTCAGCAGGTATTTGTGGAAGTGTGCCTTTCTGCTGAAGAGGCAAGAAGTAGCAAGGAAGAAAAAGAAGCAACTTGAACAAGCACTTTTAGCACCCAAGAAAAAGGCACTTTTTTCCCCCAGGTGAAGACTTGACATTATAATCAGTTTGATTCCTGCTGTGCTCTAAGACACCTGCTTTTCTAGAATTTTTATAAATAAACTGAACTCTATTAGAAATATTCAACTTCTCTTTCTTTCTCTGACAAATAATAACAACCCATTGGATAACCCAGCTGAAAGAAAGGGTCAGAATACTTTTGCTGCCAATAGCTAAATTTGAATTATGATAAGGATGAACAAGGTAAATTATGAAATGGAGCAGTAAAGCAGGTAAGTAAGGGAAGAATGAAGTGAAAAACATAGGCTGAGAGGGGAGAACAGAGAAAATGTGGCTCAAGGCAGCAGAAAAGCACAGATTTGCAAGTGAAACATGCTGCAGTAAAAGACAGATTGAAACTACGTAGTCTTAAGAATAAAACCTTGCTTAGACATCCAAATTATCACCTCCTTCAACCTGCAGACAGCTCCTCCAAATGCACCCCAAGATGCTGTTGGCCCTTTTTTGCTGCAAGGACGTATTGCTGAGTCACGTTCAATTTTTTGCCCACCAGGCGTTTCAGGTGGTTTTTGGCAGAGCTTCTCCCCAGCCACCAGCTCCCAGGCTGTACCAATAAATGGAGTTACTCCTCCCCGTACACAGGACTTTGCACTTCCCTGTGTTGAACTTTGTGAGGTTCCTGTCAGTCCTTTGCCCCAAACTTTCAAGTTATAACCTGTGGTAACACTGAGTGTCCCAAGTGA
>WEIT01015124.1:5761-23945 GCA_013389985.1 Dryoscopus gambensis | reverse complement strand
CCTCATTTTGGATCCTACAGCTCTCCCTGCTTTTCAGATAAAGGGGTCTGATCATGACTAATATCACTTCCTAAGCATAATTTGCTCACATCAGTCAGATAGTTGGACAAAATTCTGGGAAAGATATGGCCTGCCAGCAGACAAAACTCAGGAAAGCAACTCAGGATTAGAGGCATGGGTGGGGCTTTGAACCCCATAGCACACTTTCCCTTACCAATAGGTAAACAGTGCAAGGACAAAAGGAAATATAGGGAATTATTTCCCGTGGCAAGCATAAGAGTTTATTCAGAAGTGCTTAAGAGTTTTGCAGACAGGCCAAGAGTTCACCTATTTTTGCAAAATGTTCCGCAGAGTGAAACAGCTGTGGTGTAGAAGTTCTAAGTCTGAACAGAATCTGATCAATGTTTTCAGAAACTCAGCTGAAGCATTTAGTTCATGGAGGTCTTCAGAGAAAAAAGTCAGATAGTAAGAATGGACAAGGTTATAGTACATGGGCTTGTTTCATGTTTTTAAATTACTTAGGTCAAATGGATTTCATCCTAAAATATTTCATTTGCCAAGAAATCTAATTGTAAGCTCTGAGAATCCAAGGAAGACAAAAGTAGTGCCAGAACACTGAAAAAAATGGGAAACAAGGAACTGATCTTCCAAAAGGGAACTTGGGGAAATCATTAAACAGCTTAATTTGAGGTCTGCAAAAACTCAAAACAAAAACCAAAACAGAACCAAAAAGCATCAGCATCAATGGTGAAACAAACAAAACACCCCCCTGCAATCAATAAGCTCCTGAAGAGAAAACACAATTATAGAGCAGGCAACATTGATTTTTTTTTTCCAAAACAAACCAAGTTAAACTTAATTTTCCTCTGTAACAGTGCAAAAGAGTGTCTAGATACCAGGTTTCCTGTAACTTGTCTGTAGGAGGTTTTTTGATAGTATTTCATGTGATAATCCAAAGTAAGATTGGAAATGAGATGAAGATTAAACTATTGCATGATAAGAGACAAAATGGTTAAACAATCTCACTCAGAGACCAGTTATTAATTTTTCCCTATCCAGAACACACCAGGAAGGTTTCACCAAGGTCTGTCAGTAATTTTGGGAATCACCTGGGTGATGGAATAGACTTCTCTCAGCCAAAGATGTACCTGATACAAAGTTAGGGACCACAGCCATGCTGTAAAACAGGTTTAGAATTCAGAATGAGAGTAAAAAAACAAATTTAAAATGGTCTCTATAGGATATAAATACTGCTAAGCTCAAGAATGGATGTGAAAACCAGAATATCCAACAGTGACTAATACAGAACGAAGATGGTTAAGCAGAAGACTGGTAAGGCTTGCTTAGGCTTACACTCCAAGTTACCACAAGCTGAACAAGGTTAATGGAGCAACGCTGTTGGATGAGAGGCAACACAACAAAGTGTGAAGGGCAGACAGGGAACATTTCCATTCTATTCACACTAATGATGTCCCTAATGGGAAACTCTGCCATGAGATGAAGATACCACAGAGAAACACAACTTTCCAGACTAACTGGAAAGATTCAAGAAATTGATCTGTGTTCTGTGGGAGGAGGTTAAGGCAGTGTAAGCCACGTTGCAACAGTTAGTAAGCAAAAGCAGTGCTCCAGGCTACATTTCTCTCAGCTTTTGCCAGAGATCAGCTCAAAGCGACTTTTAAAATGAAGAAATAAAATACATACCTCTGTAAAATAAAAGTCATGTAAAGGTTCATCTTAGTGAGGAACTCCACGCAGTCATTTCTAACTTACAGTGGGCATTGGTATCATCTTTACTAGTTAAATGTATGTATTTCTTATTAAAGTACAGAAGCTAGGGCACAAAACACTACCAGTCTTGAACTGAGGAGCCAACTCAGTGCAGTGCCAGTTTCACAGATCAATTATTGTGTTATACAGGCTATCCCTGTGCCCACTATTAAAATATTTCTTTAGCCTGGGATGAAACTTCCTCACTATGAAAGGCGAAATGCCAATTTTATCACGTTAAACTATTTCCAAACCTGAAAAAATATAGATTCTTATTTTGAATAAATGCCACACTAGAATGAAAAGGAGGCACTTCACTGCTTTCACACCCTAATGACTGCTTGATTAACACAGCAATTCATGGTAAGGGAGCCAAGCAGCCTCTATGGGCCATATGCAGCAACTCTGACTTATAGCTTTATAGTCTTAAACTGGCCTCTCCAGCACCATCTGATAAATCAACACACAAGTCATTAAATGGTTCATTATCCCAGCAATATGATTCATTCTTTCTGCCAGGAAAGACAAGAAATGATGGGCATCTTCTTGCAACCATGACTGTCCATCAATATAACAGATTAAGTGTATGAGGGAGTTTAGTTTGGTGTAAAGGTCAATGGGATGCTTCATGTGCCAATTTTTCTTCTGCAAGGCTTGACCTCTTAGCAGGGAAAAAAAAGTGTGGACAAAGAAGAAGAGAATGTGTTTTTCCTGCTGTGTGGACAGATTATTGAAAAAAAAAATCATTAACTTAAAAAATAAGAGCCATGAGAGAAGAGAATGGAACCAGGGCTTGCACGTGGTCACCATGAAGTGTGGCACCATCAGTAGCCTGTGCTTAGAAAAGGGCAAAAACTAAAGTCCCAGGCAATGTGCTACGGACCAAGAGCGAGCTGTACGGGCAGCTTCACGTGTGCTGCCATTTCACGTCTCAGTTCTCTGCAATCTAACACTTGCTGGCAGTTCCTAAACACTTATTATAGGTACCACTTCATCAAGGAATGGTCTTTGTGATTACCAGCCTACAAAGAGTTTTAAATGTCTCCCTAAGGAATTTCAATATGCTTACTGTAGTATGAGGGCATTCAATATACTTCTAAATGAAAACATGGACATAAAAATTATCTGATTCAGGTGAAAGAGCAATGCAGGCCTGGAGAATCTACACATGAATTACCTTGAAGAAAAATTATTTGAAGCATTCAGAGAACAGTGTCCAAGTGGGTGTGGAATAGCTGCTCTAACATGACAGAACCAAATATCACTTCTTTACTATGCAGTCCCATTTCAGATTGTCCAAAACAGTCAGTAGGTCTGAAAAAAAATTACTAGATATATAAAAAATAAGTCTCTGTCATCACTGTATTATGCTGAAGATCATGCAACATACCTCTAAAAAATAAAAGTTTGAAAAAACCCTCTGGCCTAACCTAAGAAAAAGTAGAAAAATGTGTATGATCATTAATTCACAGAAACAATGAATAGAAGTAAGTTATGTATCCCTACTTCCAGTTACTCATCATATACCAGCATCCATTACAAAATTTAAGGACGCGCTGATTTATAAAAAGATTGTGTCTTTACCTTAATCACAGTAACTCAAGCTTTGACTTCAAAATTGAAGGATTGTTATATTCCTTCTCAAGATTTTAATTGCAACAAGAGTTTGGTTTTTTTTAAGACAGGTTGAGGGTTTTTTCCTGGTGTCAGAAAAACACTCAAAAAAAACCAGCAGGAGCAATTGTGGTGTGATACTTACAGGAGATGGGAAAGATTAGGTTTTTTTAAAGGTATCAGGGAATTGTGCAAAACCATAGTAAGAGCCAGGATTTGGGCTAACTTTGTACCCAGGGTAAGCCCAAGTGTTTTACCAGAACCTTTGGTTGAAGCTTTCCACACAAAATTAGATACAGCAAGATTCAAAGGATATTTATGCAAATTACTGCCTGACAGTGATGGTATTTATATAAATTATTTTATGTAGTTACAGTAGGGAGATCTGTTCCTCAAAGGCAAAACATTTCCAAATTTACAGACTATGAGCACTCCTTATAAAACATCACACTTCAGTGTCCTTGTAACTATGGGCCAGAGAGACAAAGACATTCAGGCACAAATTATAATAATATCAGTGTACGTGTATAAAGATCCCACTTTCTGAAAGTTGAAAGCCCAGGTATTTTCACCAATGCCAGCTGCACTTTAAGTACAGACCTGTTACATTTATTTCTAGATATCAGCTATCATGCACCTCTCAAGAGGTGGAATATAAACTGCCAGAGCAGCAGGATGGTTATGCTTGAACAACTGGCAAATCAAGGAGATTGCATGGTCTGGCTTCGAGGCTTAACAGGACCACAACTCTTACTGCCCAGAAACTCATAACAAATATCTGCTCCTCTAGCTGGCAGAGCACACAAACACAACAGGTCTAGGAGGCAGAAGAAAGATTCTTTGCTGTTTCAAGTTACTGATCAGAAATAAGCATGGCTCAAAAGGATTAAGTCTCAAAATCATACATTATTTTGAATGGCTGACAAAATTCTCTATGGAAAGTGGTAATTCAGGAATTGGAAGAAAAGAATACTTGTTTGCTTAAATTTGGGGGTAAAAAAACTAAACAAAAAAAAAAAGTACCATACTCCTAAAGCAACTTAGAACTTGCTGCTTCTGTGGAACACACAAAGAAGAAATGAAAAAGGAAAAAAGAAAATGCAGTGTATGGGCCTAAATTGTTTCCTTTTAATCTTGAGATATCCTCATAATTTGCTACCAGTAACAGAAGGTAACAATTCCTGCCTTTCTCTTTGGGGAAAGGTGGGGAGAGTTCCAAAGTTTCAGGACAAGCAAAACATCTTCACATCTGCTTGGCTCAAAAGTCCTGGACTGCTCCTGGCATCCTGATATTAGAAAAACATGAACAGTCATCAGGTGATGGTCTCAGCTGACATGCAAATTCCTGAGAATCAATAGGTTTTTGTGATTAAAAAAAAAAAAAAAGGCCCCATGTGTAGTGTTCCTCTAGATTTGATGCAGTCACAAATGATGACACTATAAAGATTTACCTCTCTGCACTAAATGGCAGAACTGTGGCCCCTCCCAGGCAGAAGTCACTGGTTCTCAGGGCAAGAAAGTAACTGCTTTAACAAAGTTCAAACTTGCAAGGACAAGGCCCCCCGTTCCAGCGAGCTGACTTGACAAAGTTACTTCATCTCTGCAGCTGCTCTTATGCAGGAAAACCATCAAATGCCCGTGTGCCAGGCTGCAAGAGGTGCTCAGCAGCCTGCCTTGGATCACTGACGAAAAATAAAAGCTAGTAAGAACTTTCCCAAGCATTCATCACTTTGATTCTTCAAGCTAGCATAAACGCATTTTTTTATCTCTTGTCAAAGGCTAAACTATTTTATTCTTTGGATTTAATGCCAAAAAGTATTTTTGAAAAAAAGCATATCCTGTGAGGCTTTAATTTGAAATGTTAGTACATTCTAAACAGTCCTACACTTCCACAAAAGCGTTGATTTCAACTTTATTCCATCTCACTAAGTGTTCCTAGGAACCAAATGGAAATGACAGCAACAGAATTGGTTGTGGATAATGTATTTGGAACCAGATAACATAAACTAGTATTACGTATAATTAATTGATGTCCACACAGAGAGATCTGCCTTTCTAGATTCATTTATATAGAGAGCACCTTATGGCATATCTTTGCAAATCTTTCCTCCAACTGGGAAAAATTTATGTCAAAAAGCAATGAAATGTGACATGTTCCTCCAGAGCAGAGATATTAACTTTTCCTGAAACTAGTCTGCATGAAATAAAAAAAATTAGCATAGAATTAACATTTTTAAAGACTCCTAATATGCAAAATTATGTTATTGAAATTGACAGCAGTGAGGTTTATCTCTTAACATAGGTCTAGGAAAGGATAACCTCAGAGGGACCGATGGTCCAGCCTCAACAACTAATCATGGTTCAGATACTTAGTAGAAGTAGTAAGAAAAAGTAATATAAGTAGTAAATCTCTTGGAAGAGATTTTTCCCCTCTGTCCTCCCAAACAGTGCTTTAGTGAGACTCAGGAAGGGGAAGGTGAGGGTGTCAGGCAAAGAAAAAAAATAATCTTCAGGAAAGATCACACGAGGAAAAAGAAGAATGTCGGAATTAATTAAAGTCACAAATAGCTCAAGTTCAAGAGCTCCTGATTTTTTGCTACAATCTAGTAAATTCCTTACATTCTCCTAATCATGTGTTTTCTTTGTCAAAATGCAAACTTTGAACAACAATAAAAAGGGAGAATAAGCATATTACTCAAAATAATATAATATTTAAATGAGATTTAAAACTTTTCTGATGTTTCAGAATTTGACCTTCAATGTTTAGCTATAATGACCATCAGTTTTCATGCTGACATATACTGAATTTCACTAGTTAAGTGATTTCTCCCAGTATAAACTGCCTTTTCTGATCAGGATATATAGTCCTATATCTATTCAGTAACTATTGGCAAGTATCAAAGGTGCTAAATATAATTTCACAGAACACCTTTCAGAAATGTTGAGACTGAAATTGTTCCAATATTGAATTCCAGAGGTCTGGGGTGTTTTAACCCAATATGCAACACTGAGATGTATAAAATTAGAAAATTAGTACTACAGATGAAGTAAAGAGAAGAGAAAAAGTCATGTTGTTTATTTTAACAATGTTTTAACTTGAGAACTACTGTTTTCCAAACTACTCACTAAACTAGAAACGTCTCATTACCTGACTAAACAGAAGCAATTTCCAAGTGCCACTACTCTCCACACAAAACAATTTCGTGTTACTATAGCAACCCTTTCACATTTCTAGACTCGTGTGTTGAGCTGCGAGCCTCAGCCCTGCACGAGCGCAGTTCCACTCAAATCCAGGGCGCCGGAGTCACAGCGCTGTCCGAGAGATCCCGCGCTGGCAGCAGAGTGGTGGGTGCAAAAGCCCCCTGGCAGCAGTGCCAGGAGTGTGTTTGGTACACACCTGCAGAGACCACTGAGCGTGAGACATCAGCCCCCTCCTGGCTGCCGGTGCTGCCCGATGGAGCAGCAGCAATAACCCACGCGCAGGTCACCCTGCACACGTGTTCTTCCAGAACGTGGGAGCAAAAGCCCTGGTGCAGCTGGAGCAGCGATATTCTGAAGGTTATCGCCTCAAATCAGAGCGAGCACAACTCTCTTTAGAGAAAAATCGCTTAAAGCCAGTCGTGTTTGTTTATGTTTTGTCCTTACTTGCAGCGGGGTTTGTAGCAGCTGAAGGAAGTTTTATACCAGAGTGCCTTCTAGTGGTCACAGAGCTCAAACCTCAGCTCCAAACAGAAATCCTAACACTTGCCAAATAATTATTCACTAAACGAATCACGAAAATATATTTATAGATGTCTTATGGGAAATATTTGTTGCATGTCAGACCCACATTTTTCCATTGTAAAGCTGTTTATAAAAATAGAAACATAATGTAGCAATACGGTATTACTTAACAAACAAATAAGCAAGAAAATAACAGATACTAAAATACAGTGTTCAGCTTTGGGAATACACTTAACCTTAATTGCAGATTTATGCCAAGTAGGAAAATTACCAATATTGTGAGTTAATTTCATTTAATAACTCTAAGAGCAGTATTTATTAAGAGGATTTTTAACTGTACCAGCTGCACATTTATGTAATATTGAGCTATAACAGACAGAGAAGTTTACACTTGGATACCAAAAAAACCTCAGTGTCTCAACTGGAAATTCTCCAATATATAAAACTGTCTGTAAAGGTGAAAAATAAGTGGTCAGGCTGTTCAGGAATCATTGCATTTTTCTCAGCCTATCAACCTGATCTCTAAAGTGTTTTACAGAGGCTTTGCATTTTTACATTTGCACTGCAGGTGTAGCTCCCTGGCTGCTCTGTTTAGTGTACTTTCATTAATGGCAGCAGGCTTTGGAACAAGTCTCTAACTTAAAGTGTTAGAGGAAGAAGTGGAAACTACGGGTGAGGGGAACGTGTGCCCCTTTCAGTTAACCTCTGAGCCGTGTCAGCAGCACTGCACCACATTGGAGTCACTTCTTCAAACATCTTTTCCTTTCCTGGAAACATTGCAAGCCAGTGTCCACAAGCCATGGGAAAGAATACTATTTCCAAGGAACACCAAAACATGCTGGTCATGCACCAAACTGCTGCTGAATTTATTTGAATGTTCCAAATGCACCTCAGAAGAGAAGCTTAATGGTTACAGAAAATGTATGGGGGAGGCTTCATTCTAATTTAGGGTCCACTAGTAAAAGTAGTCAAAGCTGATTACAAAATTCTATAGACAACAAATAAACAAACCTTAGTTTCCAACTCCCTTCTGGGAGTGCCAACCACATTATCACATGCACATCCTTCTTAATTACCTTATTTAAACCCAAAAATAAATACTGCTGCTCCCATAATCCCCAATGCAGACCTCCCAATTATGACAGCTTTATACCAGAGGATCTATTTCTCTGCCATAATGCTGTGTTTAGTTTATTTACATTTGTTGAAAAATATGACAAAAAGCTCTGGTAATTTAGGGAATTGTTCATGCAGATAAAATCTGCCAACTCTAGACACCAGCTGAAGTACCAGTGCTATTGGAGTGCCCTCGGGTGATCTCTAAGACAACCATTTAATAGGAAAAAAGATATATAAAAAATAGAAATAGAACATGAGGCAGCTTTTCTTTTTGCCGTGGGGCGACCACGGCCGGGTCCCCTCAGCACCGCCATGCCTCCCTTCCCACAGCGGGATCATCCGAACCTCCCGACACCGCCAGGGCCTACCTCGGGCATCCCACGGCTGCAAGGTGAGCTCCCAGACAGCGACCCCGGCTCGGACCGGGGCCCAGCACCCTTCTGGGACCCGCGGGCTCCGCCGACCCCGCTTTAAGTCCCGGGAGCCGAGGCAGCGCTGAGGTGCAGCTCCGCCCTGGGCGGCACAGGTGTGTCCTCAGGATTGGGACACAGGAGCTCCTTCAACCTGGGTGGGGTTGGGGCGGCACAGGTGTGTCCTCAGGATTGGGATTGGGATTGGGACACAGGAGCTCCTTCAGCCTGGGTGGGGCTGGAGCGGCACAGGTGTGTGCTCAGGATCGGGATTGGGACACAGGAGCTCCTTCAGCCTGGGTGGGGCTGGGGCGGCACAGGTCTGTCCTCAGGATCGGGATACAGGCGCTCCATGCCCTGGGTGGGGCTGGGCCAGCACAGGTGTGTGCTCAGGATCGGGATTGGGACACAGGAGCTCCATGCCCTGGGTGGGGCTGGGGCGGCACAGGTGTGTCCTCAGGATCGGGATTGGGACACAGGAGCTCCATGCCCTGGGTGGGGCTGGGGCAGCACAGTGTTCCCTCACAGCTGGGATACAGAAGCTCCACTCAGTTTGTTCTCTGTGGCAGCACTGATCTGTTGGAATCTCTGCTGTGAGCAGGACTCGGTGCCTGGTGAACCCAGACAGTGAGGGATGCTGTGGGATTGCCCCCAGCTCCCCAGGTGTGCCAAACTGTGCCTGCAGCCCGGCAGTGCAGGGGCCGTGGCACCTCACTCTGGCTGTGATAAATCACCTGTGTGCTTTGTTCCCCACATTCAAGTAGCACAACACAGCCTTTGCACAGGGTCCTTCTCGAAGGAGTCACTGCCTCTCTCACCTGCACAGTCACATAAGAATTATTCACTTTACACCAGGGAGGTTACATTGCATAGATGCAAAGTGTAACACTACGGAAAGGGGAATTGTACATAAACAATACCCTTAGCATCCTATCAATCGCACTGACACTCAATGAAGACTTTTAACCAAAGTCACATTAACTGGTTAACTGCACATATAGATTCTTAACAGCTGTCAGACAACTAAATTGACAAAGGTAAATGCTCTCCCCTTGGCATCAGGAATGGATCAGGCAGCCTATGGCAAAGCAAACCTTGTGAGACCTGCCTCCCGTCTGCTTTTCAGGACTACAATGACAGAACGCAGTATCCCAAATGAAGCCTCAGAGACAAAGTACAGTCTTCTCTAAAGACATTTTCCCAGTTGCAGTCTGGCTCAGCATACCTGCATGGAAAGAGAAGCCAGGTGAGGTCATCTGCCATCTTCTACTTTGGCAATAGTTGTACGGACAGGCCTGGATTGCAGCAACATCTCTTCTTGCTGGAGCTGAACTGTTTCTGTAAACCCACATCTTCTCATGACTGCTCCTCTCTCCTCCAGTGCTAATTTCTAGGGAATTCATAAATGCAAGAGGTCTCCAGTATATAAACATTCCTGCATCCCTTTCTGACATATGTAGTTCTGTGTATATGACTATACTTAATGATTTCAGGTTATCTTTGATTAGTGTACAAAAACAGGGGAAACTTCTAATACATGATCATGCCTGCAATGCCATTCTCTCCAACCCATTCTGCTCATGAAGAAACCTCCCTCTTACTCGCCCCCCAGTAGTTTATGTGCTGGTGGTTATATATTCCTTCTAGTTGGGGAATGATACCAAGGTGAATTTTCCATACCATGACTCAACCCAACACATCAATAGTACAAGAATAATTCTCTAATACTGTTTCAGCTTCTCATCTTTCTTCAATATATTTGTAATACATATTGTAATATGTGTATTGTGACAGACTGCACTTTGTCAGCAATTAGAAAGCTTGAAGACTGTGCTGGTATTTTAGGAACATTTCATTTCAAATCCAAGCATGTTTTCTAAAGATGTTTGCTTTCTGATTTGTTTCAAATACATATGGAACTTCCCCTGCATCTTCACTCTACTCTGTCCTGCTGCTGGAGTGTTCAGCTGCACAAAGTGCAGAAAACCACATGTTAAAGCAGCTAAGCTATGTCTGTTGGTACAGAAACAGCACCAGCCACAGGCAACTGAAATCCTGAGCACTTGGAAATCAAGAAAGGGACTTTAAGGTATCAGTGGCTTTTTCAAAGGCTGCTTTACGGTTCTGAAAAATTCTAGCAAAGCTTTTCATATGCCCAATGCATGTGGTATGGGCAGTACCACAGTATGGAGTATTTCCAGCTGAATGTCCTGATTAACAAGAGGGGTCCCATCAAAGACAACAAGAAGAGACTGGGTTGGCTTTTGCTGAAGGAAGAAATCAAATAGTATACAACACTAAAAAAAAAATCATTAAAAATGCAGATCTAGAACTATGGAAATATAAACAGCATTTAATCAAGTGGGAAAGTTTCAATGAGACAGTGCACGGATTTGGCAAACACTTTGTTAGCACAAATAAATCCTGTTTTTTCAGAGCTTAAGTGAAGAGCATTGCTACAGCTGAGGGGACTTCCCAAAGATTCTTGACTGAGTAGTATGTGCATTTTTTACACCAGTACAGAAGGAAATGTTTTAGATCAGTTAAAATGGAAAGAATGTGATGTTGGCTGCTTTACCAAAGTAATCCCAGCTTTATGGTTTGGTCTTTATCTATATCTTTTATTAAATTGCTTCATAAATAGTCTTCCTCTGAAACGAGAGAAAGCTCATCCTTCTGAAGGTAGTGAATCGATGGAATGAATATCCATTTCTGATTGCTATCAGGCAGGCAGCAGTTTAGTAGAACACTTAAGCTTTAAAGAACAAGCTTAAATCTTACTGAAGACAATTATGTCCTTTGCTAACTGAAGAAAATGGTTGTAGTACCTTTAACAGAGGCTCATGGTTATGTTCAGCAGTAAGAAAAATAGTATAAGTAAAAGGTAATAATAGAGTAGCCTGGACACAAAAATACATACAACAAATAGAAGTTACCTGCTGAATTAGAGTGTGTTATATTAAAAAAAAAAAAAGTTACTCCAGTTCAAACTTATGACCAGTGGGTCAGACTCTGTATTTCTGTTTGCCGGGACTGACGTGGTTTCACAAGGAACAGAAAAGAATGTGTGTGCAAAATCATTCACCCCAGACATTCCTGGCACTGAGTTGTTACCTTATGCAGCATTCTTACAGTTCTCAGCTGGAAACAGCAGCTACCAAATGTTTGTAACTGTGAAAGTTGCTGGTGCTGGGCCAGGAACTGGAGGTGCAATGGAGCCCAGGAATCAGCACTTTGGCACTGAGGAGAGAGAATCAAAGCCTTTTCCCTCTTTCACACAGCACCTTGAAGGAGCACAGATGCACTTGTCAGCATAAACCAGCATGATGAGGACGCATTTGTGTCTGTCAGGGAAAGGGAAAGTATCTTCCCAGAGTCCAAGGCAGTAGGAGGCTGAGAAGGAATTTCTGCCACTGCCACTGTAACCTACTCTCTGTGGTGTTACAGTGGCACAAATTCCTCCTGTGCCACCACTGGTACATGACGGAGCCCATCCAGAGAGGTGCGCAGGTGCTCCCAATGGCTGTAACCAAACCACAGCAGCTCCAGGGGTGGGAATGTTTGCCACTGCCACTGTGCTGAAGGACCAAAACCTGCAAGAGACACTGGGCACTGTCAGCCTCCCACTGGTCATCCGTTATGCCTGGCTGCATATCAGCGCTTTAACCCAAGGCTGGTCATTCTAAATCGTGTTTCCTTTACATCCTTCTGCAGAAAAGGTCAGTTTTCTGCAATTTTTGGTGTTAGCTCATCTTTCCTTTGTACATGTGCAGCTCAAATTATGATGCAGCCCTCCCTCATGTGGTGATCTAAGCTTTCCTAAATTAATTACAATTAAAATAGACAGTTTTTTCACTGATCCTCTTTTTTAAGGACAGCTAATGCAGATTAACTGTCCACAGAAAGAGGCTTTAAGTATGCAGTACAAGAAAAACCTCATCTTAAACATTACCAGTGGCATCACCATGTATCACTGTCATCATTTAATGCATTGTGCTGTTCGACAATATAATAAAAATTAGCAACTAAAAATAGACTTCTGTGCTGAAAGGCCCATGTTTTCACTCTCTTTCATGCATTTCATGTGTGCTGTCCCATTGAATGGTGGTTCAGACTACAGCAAGAAGTAATCCTGGGGTGTCCTTCTGTCTGAGAATGACCACAGTTGTGGCTACTGAAAAATCTAGCTGTCCACAGAGCCATAAATTTGAAATTTCTTAACTACTGTTCAATCTCAATTTTATTTCTAAACATATCCAAATACATAAAATGAAAGAGATGTGTAATATGAGAATGAAAACATGACAAACTCTCATATTAGAGCATGATATTTTTCACTACATTCTAAGAAAGAACAAACCACAAAGTATGAGCACACATACATTATTAAACCACAGGACTTCGGAAATTACATTTCTTAATTTTGGAAAAGGGTTTTATTCTGTTTTGACAAAAAGTCATGGTCAAGGAAAAAATTTCCAGCACAAGGAGGCAGATGAATAGAATTTGTACTATCTACTATATAAAAACCAACAAGTTTTCTGTAAGATAAACTGTGCCCATAAAAGGCAGATGGATGCAAAGGACTGATTCCTAGGATACTGCAAGTGAAATAAATAGCAACCTTGCTCCATTGTGATTACTCTTTACAGAACAGGTTGATGAGTATCTCAGTAGCTGTTGAAAGCACAGCAATCAATGCCTGTGAAATTTATGCAATTTTAAAATCCTTGCTAGTACAAGTTTTTTTAAGTATTCATTTGCTTGTCTCCATTTCTCCTCCAGTGACTCACAGAGCTTAGGCTACAGCTATTTAAACCCTCCAAAGACATTCCTGGATAAAAGCATGAGAGGCATGAATCAATCCAAGGCTAGGGGAAAAGGAGCATGTTTTGATTCTTAATGTTGCCAGACATGAACACTCAGGAATTACCGAAACAAAATAGAAGGGTTATTCAGGCAAAACTAAGCAGTGGAATGTTGGTAAATGCTTCCTTAAGAAATGCACCTGTTTATCTATAATCCAATTTTTACATGGAGATTTGGCCCAGTTTTGGGAAAGATTTTCACTCCCAAATAATTTCCTTCTTTTAATGCTTCGGTATCTGAGGAATTATTTTCTGAGGAATCTATTAGCTTTTAGAACTAAACAACAGTATGTCTTAAAAATTGCTTTGCAACCACTACTTGCTTAAGAAAAAGAAGCTTTGATGACTAATTCTGCAGAAACATAGGTATTGAATTTGACTGGTACAGAGTTGATAAAGCATCAAAATAAATGCTGTGGTTAAATTTATCTGGACTCGTATCAGTATGAGAGCACAACCAGGACAGCCATACACCAGAAATATAGTACCTCCTCATGCTGAACTGGAAAGAAACACTTTTTCAAACTTGTCTAGTTTCCAATAAAATGGTTTAATAACAAAAATCAAAATTGCAATGACAATGTTCTAACAGACACAAGCAGCAGGGATGAGCCACGCTCCCTGCAGGCCATCATCAGGCACGTGAACTTTATCAGAGTAACCACACAAAAACCAGCTGGCAGGACTTGTTCAGGCTCACAAAAGGCCTGTGACAGAATTCTTCACAGGAGTCTGCTAGAAAACGCAAATAAAGATACGGTAAGAAGCAAAATACTTGCTCAAAACTACAAAGCTGTCCAGGGGATAGAAATTAAAGAAGGAATAACTGGTTTACTGTCAGTATGGCTAAAGAGTAACAGTAAAACCAGGAGATGCTGTACAGAACTTTTCTCAGCAATTTGACAGAAAATATGAAAATTTTCTACCTGGCCAGCTTGTTCAAAAAAACCCACGAAAACAAAACCGACTGGATGATCTGGAATAGAGATGGTAAGCAACATCCAGAGGCACAGATTGGTGGTTTTGTTAGACAGATTGTGTCCTGCACACAAAATACTTGTTGGGAGAATTGTTATGTGTATTCCTCCAGAGCAGAGCCATGGAGTTGTGCCACTGCTGCTGAAGAGCCTCTGCCAGCGTTCCTCTGATTGCCATGGCTGGGGGCAGCTCTGCTCCTGAGCTGCACTCTGCCAGCTCCTACAGATTTATGCACCCTGTCTCCTGAACAAAGGAAGTGTTCATGTAAGTATTGCTAATTTATCATAATCACTACATGAATTTTAGGCATATGTTAGATTTTCTATTGAAGAAGAAAATTATTCCTGTTCTTTTTCTGAATGAGGTCATCAGGAGGCAGCTTTCACCTGCCAGTCTTCTGAACCATGAGTAGAGCTGGATTTTTTTTAAACCCACAGACCTTTTTTTTTTAATAAAATGGAAAAGCTTTCCATGCACATTTCAGCATGAAAGCCATATAACTCCCTATTCTTTGTCCTGATTGCAGCACTTATCAAAGAGAAACATCTGCTGGAGCACAAATACTGCAGAATAATCTTCTTTGGGTTAAAATTCTGTATTATCATTATGATTTTTTTTCTAACGAGATAGCTATAATAATTTTAAATCAATCTAACATACTATGATTAAATGAAGGAGAAAATTAAGGTAAGACCATACAGACCTCAAGGCTTCTGCAGCATCCGCTCCCCATTGTACATACAGGAGGGACTTTAGTTAGAGATGGCAAGAAACTGAAACTTTCCACAGAATCTTGGCATATCAGAAACATCAAATATGACTTGATGTGCAGTAAACATAGCTTTTAATTACATAACAGTAAACTACTTTGCATTGTATTGTATGCAGGTAAGATATCTAAATGAATTATCATTTTTGGCAGGATCTATCAGGGTTTTTCTAAGATGCTCACTTCTAGCAGGTGAGGAGCAGAATCACATAGAATAAAGAAGGTATGGCTGGGTCAGTTACAGTAAATCCTTTCCCAAATAGAGCCATGAGGTCCCTGCGCCACAGGGATGGGGTTGGTTTCAGCTTGTGCCAAGCTCACCTGCACACAAACACACCTGCACTCATTGTACTCTCCGTATTTTGCAGGAGCTGTTCAGGCTACAAAGACTGACCAATTTACCTGTCCAAAATCACCACTGCTTTGGTGGAAAGCCCAGAGCAGCTCTGCAAAGTCATTTGTGAAGTTCTTTCTCTTGCTGGGAACTGGCATTTTTCAGCAGCTGAATATTTCCCAAGGAGGAAGGCGCAGAGTAAAAGCGCAATTATCCTTCACTCATGTTCATCCTTTCTCTCACTGACACTTGACCTAGCCTTTACTCACTACCTTCCTGGCTGGCAGTGTTATTTCAGTCAATGAAGCTGCTGTGGCTTTCTCCTCCGTGCCCTGATTTGAAAGCCCTAACTGTGTCTTGATAAATGAAACTGTTGAGCTTTACGGGCACTTTTCATGTCCGCCCACTTTTCCTGGTGTGTTCACCTTGAGTTAGTGCAGGGTTTTTTTACAAAAACAACTAATAGATGTGTTCCAGCAGGGAAGGAGCACGTATGCAGTACCAGTGCTTCTGACACACAAAAATGACTGAGGAAACTGAGAGGACTCGGGCAGAGCACTCCCACAAACAAGTGATTTACACAAGGGAAAAGGGCTGTACTTCCCAGAGGACTGGCTTACACGAGCTTTAAACTGTTTGTGCAGAGACATTACATTGGCACGTTTCCCATCTCAAGCAAAATACAAGAAAATAGAAAGCCACACACACAGAGTAAAGTAACAGATTTAAACCAGCCTCCTTTGCCTGTTTCTATAGTAACCAGCTGCAGTAAGTGCTTGGCAGAAACCTTAGACCTAGACTACACGAATTGTTAATGTCATCATATTTTACATACAGACAGATCTCTGCCTTAATAAAGTCACTGTATCACAGGAGAGATGTGTGCTTCTACCCGTGAGAAAGGCCCGTGAGAAGAAAAACAATTAGTTTCTACCCTTGAAAATGTATTACCAACAGAAGCAAGAAATCCAAACAATAGATGGAGAAAAACAGCAACATACAGCTGCACCTGCTCCTTTTCTAAATGCTTGAGTGCCACTATAGGTGTCCAGCGGTAGTACATTGTAGTTCATATAGCCAGTGAATCTATTGTAGCAACTTAGCACCCAGTGCCTGTGTAGCCAGCTGTCATCTAACTGGTTGGTCAGTCCGAGTGGGGTGATATCAGGGCATCGAGTGATTGGTGAGATACTGTTCCAACCAGGACCCTTATCTTATCCGTTTATGTTAATTACTTTCAACACCCTCTCTCCAGAATCTTCCTTATTAATCAACTTTAGGGCCTACTACTACTACTACTTCATTGAAATACACAGAACAATTAACAATACATAAAACTAGTAACAACACAAAACCAGAAACAATACATAGACCAATTAACAATAATTAATCTCCTTCCTTGTGGTGATCTATGTTTTTAGTTCGCTTGGTTGTATTTTATGGATTTCTGTATGTTTCTGTATTGCTCGGTTCATAATGGTTTGTTCCTATGCTTCCCCTATCCCTCATCTCCAGTTGGTGTATCCCTGTTTTCAGCCGCTCCTCCATTCCCCTTATATGGTCGTTCCCCGCCTCTATTTCTAGCCCTTTCCCTGTCAATTACCCAGACCCCTCCCATTGTTCCAGACGGTTCCCTGTCAGTTACCCTAGCCACGCCAGTTTACCCTTATACGGTCCCTGCCAATCCCCTAGAACCCTGCCTCCCCCAAGGACCGCCCATTCCTCCCTCAACGCCCCATTGGTCCACGTGACCCTCCTCCCTCCGCCCTCTCTCCCTACTGGAAGTTGTAATTGTCTGTCCTCGATGTATCCCTCCCCTAAGCTTTCCTCATTGGTCCCCTGATTAGGGACAGTCCCCCTATAAAAGAGGCTGCGCAGCCCTCCTCTGGGTCTTTCCTCGGCTGTCCCTCCATCTGATTAAACCTTTTGGATTATACACCAGGACTGACCTCCCGGCATTCCTTTATTTCCTCCCTCGTTGGGACTGCTACGCACCGCGGACATTGGGGCTGAAGCCCTGAGAGAGCCAGGGCTAGGCTCCAAAGGAGTGGTCCCAGTTCTGGGATCTGGGGTCACTCCCCACTCCTGTTGCGCACCGCAGGGAGCTAGCCGGTGGGGTAAGCGGTCACCGCAACACTTCCTCCCCAAGCCAATGTGATTCCAACAACAAAGGACTACAAAAGTCAATTCTCACAGTCATTTATAACAGTGTTCAAAGTCCTGACTCCTTCCCCTGAAGGCAAGAAACATGTGATGGCCAGTTGAGAGTTGTTAGATACCCTCAAAAGCTACTGAAATGGCAACCAGTTGCTAAATTGCCACTGAACTGTCTTTAGTTCTAATACATTTATGTCCTCACTTGATCAAGTTATGATCTTTCAGACTCCCCCAGAACAAAGAGATTCCCAAAATGGTGCCCGGATGGGGCGGCCGTGTGGCTGAGGGACTGAGGGAAGTTGGCATCACACCCTTCCCTTCCCAAATGGCACCTCCCAGGCAACCAGGGACCCCGGGAACAAAGAGACAGGATGGTGACAATCCCCACCGAGAAGGTAGGAGCCCACAGAGCAGTTCCAGAGGCAGATGGAAACTTGCTGGT
>WEIT01015123.1:34020-53650 GCA_013389985.1 Dryoscopus gambensis | reverse complement strand
ACAAAGAATTCAAGCAGAATAGTGACTTAAGTTGCAATTCCTGTGAAGGATGCTCTGTTACACTGCCCAGACCACCCCTGTGTCTTTCTCTGGCTAGTCACCGTGCTCCAAACCTTTCCCACTTCCCTTCCCTTGGGATTATACATGTGGCATTGTGGCTAATTGCCCTTCCAGCAAACCTTTCCTGGGAGTTGGACATTTTGGATCTTTCCCAGTTTGTTACAAACAATGTATCAAATGCATTTATGTTTCCAATCTCTTTTAAGAAAAAGAGGCTAAATGAGGAAATAAAGTCCAGCCCTCGGAAAAGCTGCATGAGAAATAAAAGTTTGTCAGGGCTAAATCACTGACAAATAAAATGTCTGGGGGAACAGATTTAGAACTCTGTCAGACAAATTACTACTTACATTTTATTTCATTGGCAGCTGGATTGTTGAGATCTTTCATTTTCTTTTAAAAAGAATAAACTGGGAATAGTAAACAGGATCTACTTCTTCCTCTCCAGGGTGAACTCACCGCTGAATTGCCAAACCAACAGAATGGATTTTCTCTCAGTCACAGTGTAGGTACCTGCTTCTTACCACCTAAGGGCAAGATTCCTCAAATCATCCATAATGAAGCCTAAGCCCCAAGATGCAGCTTCCTGTGTAAGAGCCTGTCTGTACAGTCCAGTACCACTACGCCTCTGAATGCACTGGAACATCAGGTAGGCAACAGGCCAACAGCAGCTTTAATGATGGTCTGGTGATCATATAAAAACACCACTTCCATCCATTGCTTATTCTCCCACAGTTCGTCTGTCATGAAAGAAAAGATCAAGATGACTCACGTGCCAGATAAGCCAATATGATAGGGAACTGACTCAAAAGCAAAAGGAAAAGAGTAAAGAATTTCACAGCACCACCTGTATCAATGGCAGAAGAACACATCAGCAGTCTGAATATCTGCACCATTATTTAGAATCTGGATGAGAAATTACTGTCACTTGAATGTCTCTTCCAACCCTTTATTATTGTCCTTTATCTAGAAACAGCTGGAGTAAAGCAAAACAAACTGAATTTTCATTGTCACCCCAGGAAAACAATTTCGGGACTTCATGGCCACCCTGGATGCCCATTCTTTTGGGCATGCAGACCCAGACTGCTCTCTCCAGACTTGAGCTTGATGGACACATGAAGGCATGCTCCAGAGGCTGGTAACATAGGCCCAATCAGGTCTTATTGCCTAAACAGCAGGTAATGCTCTGGAATACAGAGCTTCATATATTGCCATTGTAAAGGTTTGAGAATAAACTACTGTTGGGGATTGGTCACACAGTCATGGTAGAGTGGATAGATCACTAAATCATTCATTTATATAGTACAATACAGTTACAGTAATAATACTGTACATACAGCGAGGGGCCCAACTGGGGAAAAATATTCTTCAGCACCCTGCACAGTCATTCAAGAGCTCTGTTTTAACTTCTTCTATCACTTACTAAAGCTGTACAATACATAAGTACGTCAGCTTTCCACCTTCAGGAACCTGACTCCAACACCTTTTTTTCACGCTGCTGCCTTGAACTTATGCTTTCAGCATCCATTAGCATCATCCAGCAGGAGCTTTTAGGAAGTCTGCTTTTAAAGGGACTCCAGAAGTAAGGCTGGGGATTAAGATACTTCATCCAGAGGCTGGAGTTAACTGGACTAAAGGCAGCAAAGACATGGGCTGCCTATGAAGAAATGCAAAAGGATTTTATGAGGTGAATTGCTGGATGACAAATTGATCAGTGAAATTTAATGTAAGCAAATGCAAAGGGAAACATATGGAATCAACAATTCCGACTTTACATTTAAAATTATGGTCTCCAAGCTCATTACTGCACCAAGAGGAAGATGTGGATAGCACAGTGTAGGTAACAAAATAGCCAGATAAGTAATACAGATAATATAACATATAATGAAAGCCTCAGCTCAAAGAACAGTTGACAGAAGAAAACAGCAGATTAAATGTTAGGAATCACTGTGAAAGTAGAGAGCTTGATTGCATCAGTGCATAAATCCACAGAGCCCTTATACCTGGTTCTGATTCCACTTTTCAAATGAATATACAAGTACAAAAGGCATGGAGAAGAGTGACAAGAATAATAAAAGCTGCAGAATGACCGTTGGACAAGAAACAATCAAATATGCTGGCACAGTCCAGTATGGAAGATATGCCACAGGGAAGGATATGATAAACAACTATCAAATTGGAAGTGGCATGGCAACAGTAACAAGGGATCCATTCACTGCTTCTTCCTATGCAAGAGCTCAGAAGCATCAAATAACATGAACAGATCCCACACTCCAACCAGTGTAATGTACAGTCAAGCCATGGAACACCTTGAAGAAGGATGCCATGGTGGATGCAAATGTTTAAACAAGAATCTGTGACTGGTTTCTTGAGGAAAAAGTTGTGAAGGTGTACCAAGGAGGAAAACCTCTCTTCTGGCTCTGCAAGGCTAGAACAGTCTGTCTGTGTTCAGAATAGTATTTCAGAGGGGAATAGCATTTCAGAGGGGAATAGCTACATTCTTCAACTTCTGATAACACATGAGACAAGGATGGGGCTAGATGAGCTTTTGGGTTTAATGTGGCTCATCTCATGTCCTTTCTCAATCATCTGCCTTTCAGTGTGGACCAAGTAAACTGCATACACAGATCCTCCTCCCCTCACAGCTCTGCAGGCTGAAAAGGCTTCTATCCTCACCAACTTGTCATTGCCTCATTGCTGGGGCTCATATCAAATCTGTCAACTAGGGCTGCTTCTTTATGCCCCCACCTGTTTTAGTGAAAACAAACCCTACTTACAGTGCCAGTATTATTTAAATGAATCAATACAGTCCAGTCCACTTTTTGAGGCATACAAGTTAAGGGTTCTCATCTGAACACCTCAGTCACCATACTGGAGTAGGGAGGCAACAAGCATCTGGAAAGGCAGAACAGACTACAGACCTGTCCTTCCTTTCTACATTCCTTCTCCCAGAAATGAGGAGTATCAAATCTCTCTGGCTCAAGAACTCACCTTTGGTGAATGAAGATGGTTGACGATTTTTCAAAATGTTCTTTTTATGTTCCTGTTGGATTTCATTTTCTCTTTGTCAGGCCCTTTTTTTTCCCCAGGATTTTCATGTTTGAAAAAAACCTAAACAAAATCTCTACATTCACCATGAGATATCTGCCACTCTGTGATTCATTTAAATACTTCACTGAAAACATTATCAAAAGGGTTCTAACAATTAGTTATGTCTTAAAAGAGTGAACTCTTTCCAGCAATATTTTTAGTATCTCAAATTTATTTCAGTGTGTGCACTATTATTCAAAAAGAGAAGCTGTTCTATGTGCTTCAAAATGAACAATTTAAAGTTAAGAATTTTCACTGAAATCATACTCACTTAACTCAATGCAAGTAAGGAAATACCCTAAATATGACTGCAAAATCATTGTCTGTATTTTTTATAAGACGTGAATACTACTATCAGTGAACTATTAGAAGTAAATGATGATGCTTCCCATATTTATTTTGACATTTTTTATTTGTAATCATCATATAGTGAAGATTTTTCAGAAGCCTCCCTTGGTAGTTTCATGTTTAACTATCTGCATTAAATTGCAACCCAGTCTATCCAGAAAAGCAGTTCGGCTCTTCAGAGTTCAACAACGGAACCACCACCTTACAGCCTTTGTCTGCCTCTGTGAAAGGAAACAGCATGGCCCTCAACAAACACCCTAGGGGATAAATTTGAAAAACAAAACTATGTGATTGCCTTTATACCCTACTTAATCAATCCACATCCTCCTTCATCAATCCAGCTAGCATCAATAAGAAACTAAGGATGAAGATCAGGGCTGTGTGCTAATGACCAAAGCTGAAAACGTATCACAGTTCATTAAACATTTTCACTGTTTCTGTCTTCAGAGTTGATAATATGTTTTCATAAGCAGGCAGGTTATTCAAACCCAAACTTCCTGGTGAGAGCTGGGACATTATCCATTAAGTTGTTTCTGAAGAGAACTGTCCACAGACAGATGAAAAGGAGAAACTTTACCCCACTAACTGCTCATAAAAAAGGTAAAAAGTGCTCCTCAGAAGACAGGCCTTCACAAAACCCCTGAAGTTTCAATTTAAATCTTAATGAAATCACAAATAAGTAAGAACAAGGCCAATACGCAAATTACATGCAAAGGCAGCAAATATCACACATCTTTGTTGCACTATACAACAATACAAGAGAACAAGCAATCCAAAGAAACAGGGGAAAAAACTGAAAATTTTATTATTTTTCTCTGTATTTGATACTTCTTCAAGAATGTTCTTTTCTCAGGGTCTGCATCTGTAAAATCAGGAAAACCTTCCAGGGGAAAAAAAAAAGAAAAAAGAAAAAAAGAGACGACTCTTTGACAGAAGTACTGTTCTTAGTGATTCATTTGAAAGTGCTGAACTCATATTCAGAATCTGAAATCTAAGAACCACCAGCAGGGCTGGGATTCAAAATTACATGGAAGAAGTGATTTTTTGAGTTGTGAGACATTAAGTAGTGGAGGCAAGTGCTTTTCTCACTTATTCCACAAGGAAACTAGGAAGAGAAACATAAAAGAATTAAGAAAAGAAGACTTAGTATTGCTGGACTACAGCATCTTGCACTGCTGAACCAGAGGTTGCTTTAAAAAGGAACTTAAAAAATTTAAATAAATCTTTTACAGTGAATCATTTCAAAATGGAGCTTGAAGAAAGACAAAACAAATAAAATAAAATTGTGCATAGTAAATTAGTTTAAAACGAATCTGTTTATGTACTGGGAGTTCTCTCATAGTACGAGGGGCAAGAAAAGGTTCTGCCAAGTATCAGCATTACTACCAAGGGAAAGAGGAGGGAGTCCATGGAAAAAGTGTATGAGGGAATATCTATACATCATATATAACAAGCATAGAGAAAACTTGCAACCAAAGAAACTACACAGACACATACTCCTGTACACTGCTTAAGGAATGTAGAGGGTCACAGACCTCTTCTATTTCAGTTTAGGAGTGATTAAAAAATGCTGTCAGCTGTCCACACCCAGCTGGGGAGATGCCTGGTGGGCAGGATTCTCTCCAAGTCCATGTGGTATCACTAGTCTGCGCAATATACATTAATTTAACCCACACTGCAGAATGTGCTATCTAAAATGAGCCCAACCAAACCAAGGGGTGGCAAACCCGGTACTGGTTCCCGGGAGTCAGCCATTGCTAATGGTCAGCAGCTGCAACCAGCGTGCAGGATGGCAAGGAACGTGGCTCTTATGGGTATGCGGCAAAAGAAATGTGTGCAAGTTAGCAACCCAACAACACAAATGGACTTCAGGATCAGGCAGAATTTTCAGCAAAACAGACAACAGGAGTGTGTAAAATAAAGCAGGCCTGATCTGCTTTAACTCAGCTTTCACCCTTCTCAGCACACACAGGCACAAATGAGCATCCCTCCTAGAACCAATGACAGCACAGAGCTGCATTCATTCCAGAGTAAATTACTCCCTTTCTTTGCATAATTTATACTAGTCTACCTCTTACAGTCACAAATTATAACAACTTGCATCTTACAGGTATTTACAACCATGAAGTACTGGAGTTGGGTGAGGGAATTGTGATGAAAAGAGGAAAAGCTACAGAAAGCTCAAACAAAAGATCAAAAGAGCTCCGTCACTGTAATAAGTGTAACAGTAAACACTCTAATTTCTTCACCATATTACTGGAAGTGGCGTTGCTATGGTAAACAAATTAATATTTTTAATTCAATTTACTTAGAACTACCTATGACCTCCATTTACTTTTGCTATTTCTCCCAGTTTGAGCAATGAAAAGCAATAAAACAAGTTTCGCTTTTGCTTCCAGCCAGTTTCACTTTCAGAAAAGACTATTTGTTTGCTAAAAAAACCTCCACAGGTCGATTTCATTGGAATCAAAAGCTGCACACGTTACTGTTGACCTCTGATTCAATAAAAGGTTTATGGAACACTTAGGTCTAGGTTAAATTAAGTTGACAGAGTTTTGATAACAAATATTCAATTGATTTACAGAGAAATTAATCTACTCCAAAGTGTTAGTACGCCTATTTGTTAAATTGCAAATTATAGAATTTAACAGAATCACAAAGTTATTGAGGCTGGAAGGCACCTTTGGAGACTGCTCAGTTCAAACGCCTGCTCGAAGTAGGGTCAACAAGATCAGGTTGCTCATGGCTGTGTCTAGTCCAGTTTTGAATGTCTCCAAGGACAGACTCCACATTTCATGGCAATCTGTTTCACTGCTCATTCACCCTTACAATTAAAAACACTTTTTTTTAATGTTTAAGTGGAATTTTCTGCATTTCAGTTTGCACCTTCTGTCACTTGTTTTTTTGCTGTGTGCTTCTGAGAAGAGCCTGGCTCATTATCCTTCATACCCTCCTGAGCAGCAGGCCCACATTTTCCTTTGCCTTCTTTGTGCTGACACTGCACCTGCAGGAGCCTTTCTTGCCACCCTTTACCAGATCCAACTCCCCAAGGGCTTTAGCTTTCCTCACTCCATTCTTGTACATTCATACAGTACTGCTGAAGTCCTCCTGGATGACTCCTTTCACCTCTTGTATGCTCCTTCGTTCCAGGGGAAAAAAACAGAAATTTAATGTACACGGAAAGCTACGCCAGCATCCGATTTTGTAATTTTGTATGGACAGTCCCCTTAATGCAACTGCTTTTCTAGTACAGTGCAATGGAAATTTATCAAAGTCCTGTTTATATGCTTCAAAAACTTTTAAATAAAGAAAAAACCCAACCAACCAACCAACCAGCAGAAAACTATGTCTACAAAGGCACAGTACTGTGTCTTGTTCCTACAGTCTCTCCCATAGCACCCTGCCATACACCACGAGCTCCAAGAGCAGGAGGCAGGGTATGCTGTTGTACTGCCATCAAGTCATGGCTTATAAACTCTGAACAAAAACTGAGCAGTGAGGAGCCACACCTGTAGTCCATACAACCTTCATAACGTCAATTAATGAACAAATAAACATTCCCTGATGGATAAGCCAGACAGCAAATATCCCACAAGTTCCTTCCCAGCCCTATTCCCACAGGTAGGCTGAGGACTCTACATGCACTCCCACAAACACTGCTGGAAGGCCTTGGGCCCGTTGCTCCTTTGCTCTGATGCCTTCTGCAGCTGTAAAGGGCAAATGAAATGTGAAAATAAAAGCCAGTTCTCAGGTGGTTTAGACCACTCAGCACTTCAGGAGACCAGGACACTGGCATTGGCTCTGCCCCCCTCACTGCCCTCAGTATGTGGCTTGTACAGCTTTAGTCCAGCAAAAGTACCAGAAAGCACTTTTAAATCCTTCCTCCAGAGAAGGCAACACCTTCTCTCTTAAGGGTAGCTCAGCTTCTTGCTCACAAGCTCCTCAGGTTTCTCTGTGAAACACCTGGGGCCCAAGGCCTTGGGAGGCCAGCACAGCCACTGTGAGAGACCAGTTTGTACACTCGTATTTGGAGCACGGTTGACCATCTCTGCCCGTGAAACTGTGCCTACAGGGCAGGCACTGCTTAAAAACTGCTGCTGACACATCACAGCTGAGAAGGATGCACCATCACTTTGCAGAGCAGTGCCACCACTGCCCCCTCAGTGGGACAGTTCTGCCAGTGACATCCTTCAGGGACAGTGTTGGGGGTTAGGATTTTCCCTTTTTTTTGCTAAGAGACGATAACTACCGTTACTTAAGAGAACAAAGATGTGCTGGGAGGAGGACGAGGGGGAAAGGTGCAGCTGGCTACTCTCTTACCTGGGGGGCTTTCTCTTGGGAAGGGCAGAGTTACCATGAGATTTTAGGCTGGGGGCAAGGGGTTGGGCGCAGCTTCTAGCTCTCTCACTCTCGGCATCGGAGGGGAGACAGGCTGCAGTCTCTGTAGAAAGAATTCGCCACCACGGCGGGGTTCCATCTCCTACTGTCTTCTCCTACCCTTGCTGCTTCCGAGGTTCCTGCTACAGCTCATTTCGCTGTCCGGAGGGGCACCGGGACTGGCTGCCCGCAGTGAATTTGTAAAGGAAGCCCCTCCTCCACTCCTTCCACTGGCTGCACCCGCCATTATCCAAATGAGGGAGACGCGACTGCGATCCGCCACAGCGCCCCCTGCAGGCGCGGGGAACCATCGCACCCGTCTGCCCGGCCGGGATCCGCCAGCACCCCTGCCGGCTGAGGGCGGAACTGCACCGGAGGGAAAGGGCCGGACAGCCGAGGGAGGGCCTTCACCGGGCTTCTGCTTGTGCTTTTCCTTGCTGCCGGTGCGGTTGTTTGTTTGCCTTGTTACACATATACATACTGGAAAAGAACTGTTATTCCTTATATATTTGCCTGAAAGCCCCATGATTTCGGAGTTATAATAATTTGGAGGGAAGGGGGTCACATTTTCTATTCCAAAGGAGGTTCCCACCTTCCTTGGCAGACGCCTGTCTTTCAATCCGAGACAGGAAACTCCTTTGGGAGCAGGGCACCTGTCTGGGAGTGGGATAAAGCTCTAGGGCAAGAAAAGAGTAGCAGAATAAAAACGAATCGAAGCAAGACTTCATTCTTTCTTAAAATCAGCACTGCTAGTCTTTGCTGGTTCGAAGACACAAAGACTGGACACTACAGCACCAGCTTTTCATTGTAGAACAGGATTAGGTAACAGCTGGCTAATTTAACAGAAGGTTGGTCAGTAAAGAATTATATCAGATGGTTTGAAATGTATGAATCCTTGGCTTTGGTTGTTTTTACTTAGCTCCATTCTCCCTACCTTGCCGGTGCTGGTAACAGCAAGACCAGACATCAGACTGTGACCACCAAGGTTGCTCTGTCTCACATGAAAATCCTCCTTAGCAATGTAATCTCCTCACTCTCCATGTGGGAAATATTTAGGAGGGAAGAGACCCAGCTTTATAATGACTCCACAGTAACTCTAGCACTACAGGTACTACTAGCGTCCAGCAAATAATAAACAAATGCAGTCAAACATTTAATAATATGTTGTTTTCTAAAGACGTGGTTCATCTCACTTCACTGCTGTCTGTAAGGGTCTTCACTGCCACCGCATCAGAAGGGCAAGGGGTTTTCCTGCCTTAACATTAAAAAAATGAGTCAATTACCACAGAAACCTACTGCAGCAGATGAGATGTTTTTATGTAAGTGATGCCCTTCATCTCAGCCTAAGTCAAGCCTAAACTTCCCTCGGTCTCAGTGACAGCTTTGCCTAAGTATGGACAACAGCACTCACAGAGTGCAGGCAGCGGAGGAACACATGACAAGTCAACATTGGCAGTGCCACCTGACTCTTACCAAGAAATAAATGGATCTATAGTTCTTAAAGCACTCTGAGAATGAAGACCACTAGATTTCAGCATCTGAAAACATGAGATAGTTCTGTGGGGTGATTTTTTGGGGGCTGGTGGCATTAGCATTTTATATTCCTTTCAGAATTTGGTCAAAATTCTCAGCCATGGTTGCCACTTTGGTGAGGTCTATAGTTGCCTCCTTCCTTCTCGTGTCCTTCCACCATCCTTACACAGATAAGCTCTAAATCACATTTAATTTACTTCCACGAGCCTTTAAAAATATTCAGCTTGTTTATCACTGATTGTCATTTTCTAGTTTGATGGCAAGGCTACCATCAGTTACTGTTTTTAAGAGGCATACAAGGGACATTTGTCTCAACATCTGTTTCTTAGCATTCTGTCTCCTCTCTGCTAAAACTGGATCCAAATTCTGTGCTGCGCTGCTTTTGCAACAAATATAAATAGATTCAATAGCAAGGTGAAATGTTCGCTTTTACTCTTTTAATGCAAAAAAAAAAAAAAAAGCTTGGTGTTTTGCATGGTTATTTACTGTTCTTGGCAAATCCAGGTGATGAAATAGTACTCAAGGAAAATTAGTGAGAAAAGGCAAGAGCCTTGAAAGGTGTAAGCCAACAGACCTCACTTTCACCATTCAGACAACATTTATGCCACCTGAGAATGTGGAATATCTACATTAACAGTAATTTGCTTTTATTACAAGTCCTGCTGTGTTTAGACACTCTGGGGAAAAAAACCCAAAACCAACCACATCTACAAACCTCTTTCTTTGCTTGATTCCTTCCCTTCCTACCTCTGGAAGACAACTGATTCTGACAGGCAAGAGGATCTAGTCCATTATGATGCTGTATGCTTTCCCACTTCCACAGTTTCTACATCATATTCCTAGGCCTAATGTCACAAATTCACCTCAGAGTGCCACAGAATTCCCATACCTGGCTAGAACCAAACGCACATGCTTACTCTTTTGTATTGCTGTCTTTCAGGACATGGGCTGAAATTCCTGTTTCTCAGAGAGAGATCTTTTGGCAGGACAAATTTAAAGATACATGTAGGCCACTAAACCCATGATCCAACAGCCTAATAACTTTCATCAGTTGTTTGTGAAGCTATGACTTTCTTTCAGATCTTGATTATTTCTGAGGAAAGAAACCCACCACACACACACATACACACACCTTGAAAAATCACAGAAATTGTTTTCTATTTCTATTTCCCATTACCTTTCCTACCTTAACTCCTTATACAAATACAGGCTTAAGAGTAAGCACCTTCACCAGGTGTGTCATTAGGATGAACAAACAGAAAATGAATACAAGGGGTAGATTCTAGAAAGATTTTTAAGAATTCAGAGCTGTTGTCACTTATCTAGTTGTTTGACCATTTGAAAATGTCTTTTATGATTAAAACCTTCCCCCCCCACCCACATATATGTCCTTGAAAATTGAAAAAATCTTATTTTTTATTGTGTTTTCTTCCAGATTTTACCACAGCAATCTGGGCACCTGCCCAAAATGTATAAATGAAACTCTCAAGGAGTACAGCATCAGCAACACAGAGAAGCAGCTAAAATAGTTTCTCTTTGTCTCTGTCCTGAATCCAAACTTTGGCATACCCCATGTCACACATCTGCTTTTTCCAAGCTGGTGCAGCAGAGGTGGTTGTGTTTGTGTAGGAAGTCAGAGCCACTCGCACCAATGAGCACTCTCACCGCTGGCTTGGCCCCAGGAAGGGAATGCTCTCCCTTGGAAGAGGAACTGAAACTATGCCTAGGGAAGCCTGCTTTGCCTCTGACCAACTAGCTGTCTTAAGGAAATGCCAGACCTTACTGCACCGGGGTCAAATGTAGAATTATGTGGCAGTTTGATAAGCTACAGTACACTAATTTATTGGCTATTTTTAAAAATGTAGAGGAAATTTTATTACGGATTACTTTGCTTTCCTGAAAACTTTTTATAATTAAAAACATCTGGAAGACATTTCAATATATCATAAACAAGAGGAAATCCAAAGCACATGACTTCTAAGAAAATGATGCAAATACCCTTCTGTGCCAAAATTTACAGTAATCTGTTTTTCTTATTTTGCTACGGGGGTGTGGAGGGAGAATGAATGGAGGATGAGTCAACAAGGAGAAAACTACTCATGTAAAGAAATATTAGGTACCACTGTTTCATGAAACATACTATTTTTTATAAAACCCAAAATTGCTAAAATAAATTTGGCCACTCTCCCCCCTCCCACCAATTAGTTTCCAGGGAATATAGCATTCTGGACTGGATAAATGATGACATCAATCCTGACAATATAAGGAGGCTGTGATTGAGAAAGAAGGAAAGGAATAAGAATATGTTTTGGATGATTGTAGATAAAGGAAACTACTGGTTTGATCTGATGAGGAGTATGCTTCTTAATTAATATCACTAAATATCTACAACTTATATGACAGTTCTTCAAAAATTAAAATAAAACAAAACACCAACACAGTCCAACATATTTCTATATATCTTAGTTTGAGTAATCTGTTGTCTTATAAAACACAGTTGGATTTATGGGCTCTAAAAACAAACACAGCCAAAAAGCTTTACAAGAAACCTCCAACACATTTACTAAACCCCCCCAACAATTAATTACTAAGTATACAGAAAATGAAGTAATGCACAAGAAAAATAGTGAAAATGTTTAGAACCAAATCTAAAATTCACGGGAAACTTAAAACTAGTGTTCCCTGGAAATACACAGGAAAGATAAGCTGAGCTGTCTCAGAGTTCATGGGGGTTTATATTTAGAATTCCAGTTGAGTGCATGGGCGACCATCATCAAGTTTATATGGCCCCTAGCTGCAACTTCATCCAAAATCACTATTTGAATTCAGAATTTTCATTCAGTCCTAGGGTTGGGTTTTTCCAGATCTGTTGCTCTTGAGGATGAGGTGTGATGTGGGAAATAATTTCCTTTCACTTTGTAGAGCAGAATGTGAGAGAAATGGGTTTGGTGTCTCCTCCTAATGCTGCGCGGGTGGTCGGTGGAGAGGTTGCCGCATTATCCCAAAAGTGTCCCTGGCAAGAGATCGCTCCAGCGGTGCCACTTAGCACGCTAGCAGGCCGACTTTCACACCCGTGCCGATGGAGGCACAAAAGCACACGCTGATACTCAAACTGGATAGCTCATGTGTTACCAGAGGCAAAGAGTCAGGAGGGGTTCCTTGTCTAGAATTCTGAAGGGTTTATTGCAAAACCACAACAAAGGGATCCATGCACAAAGAGCCCAGAGGGGCACTCGTGACAAACTTATATGAGGGTACAGAAAGGAGGCGGGCAGAGCACCAGTAACCAATGGTTTGAGGGTACAGGGGTGGAGAGAAGGCAGGGTAATATAACAACAACCTTTCAAGGGGTAAGAGGGTAGTATGGCCAGTGGGCCAACCAGACAGACTAAATCTGCATAGAACCACAAAGCCTGATGGGGGAGGCTTTTCTCACCCTGGGTCAGGGGGTGATCTTAAACTTTGGAGCTAGCCCACCAACAGGCCTCTCCTGCTCCAGAGCTCTTTGGCCCCTCGGCCATCACAGCCTCTGGCTCAGCTGCCGTAACATCCTCCCAACAAACTAACGGGTGAGTGGCCATGGCAATTCTGGGCTGAGAGCAGTGACCAGCCCACAGTCAGCCACGAACTGTGAGCTTGCTAGAGCTGTACTGTGTGTGATCCAGCAGCTCTCTTTCCCAGAGGAGGCTGCAGAGCAGAATAGAATGACATGTACTGATTGCTTTCCATTGGAGCTTCCTTCTATGACAGCTCATGGCTGTTCAGTCAGAGGAGCACCAGAACATCCTTAACTGGGGAGGTCTTAACATGGGCCAGAGGGAGTGAGGTCACATCCCTGGTGTACGTGGAGAGGAGCTCCATGGCTAAACCCTAGAACTTGGGGTTAGCCACCTCCCTGCTTATTGAAATCAGATTGAAATCAGATTTTATTATTAAATCCACCTTGTGTGAGACCACTGATATTTTACTGTCCCTTTCTTTTCTAATCAGTTTTAGCAGTAATAAAATAATTACAATATCTGTCATTTAAATTTCTCAGATTATTATCATGGGGCATGTAAACTAACTTTACATGTTAGAACAAATTTTGCAAATCCTACCTTTCAGTGGCACTGTTTCAGGCTCTTTACAGACTCACGTATAACTTACTGCATTGGAGACACTCATAAAACATTTTAGAAGTTTTTCCCCCAGTACTTACAACTTCCTTTAAAAAACAAAGTAAAATTATTTTTGAAAAATGTGATGAGAATTTAAAAAAAACCCGCAGCAATTCCTCCAGCCTAAAATAAGCACTAATTATGAAATTATAGTATGTCAAATTTTAATAGAGAAAGCAGCACTTGCTGGTGAACCTTACTAGATAATTTAGGGAAGAGTTGATGAACTATGTTCTCACAATTTCAAAGGCATTTATTTTGTTGAAATAACTTTGTTATGTACTTCGTGAAATTAACGTCTTTTACTAGCACTATGTACAAAGGAAGCCCAATTCTGATCGAGTACTCTGATTACTACTGTAATGTTGCCGTTGCATCAAAATAGGATAAATACTAAGGTCTTTCTATTTCCTTGTATTTTGAAAATAAAACATTTTGGAGAGAGAAAAAGAATTATGCTCTTAAACAATACATGGTGTTTAATTAATTGCAGGAAAGGAATTGTGATAATGTTCTGATTTTTCTTCCCTTTAATGAGACTTGTGGACCAAGTCAGAGTTCTGGCTATATATTTAATAATTGCATTTATCAAAGCAAACAGGCATTGATACTCTTTCTGCAGATGAATAATACCTAAATTATATTTTGCATAATATCAAGTATGTTTGCATTTCTTATGAACAATTTTGATCTTAAAGGTGGCTTGCAAAGTAAAACATTTATTATTAGCAATGAATATTGTGGTTGGCCATTTAATGACCTAATACTGTACCTGTTCTTTGTTTTCAAATGAACTGATAATTTTTAGGGAACCAGCCAACCTTTACCTAAACAAAAACTGTTCATGTAAGTGTTGGCAAATAGTACAATGGGATATGAATTTTCTTGAACCAAGCACAATTCTGACAAATGTTCAAAAACATTGTCTGGGCACTATTCAACCAGCTCTTGTACATGGTATTTTTAGTGTAATGGAAAAGACTCATTAACATTTCCCTATGAGAAATCTGAGTTTGTAAGGAAATTATATTTCCATGGCATTATCACAAATTGAATCCCTTTATCCAAAATAAATTAAACATTTGTTTCCTGGAGTACAATACTGGAATGAAAGAACAAGTCAAATGGCTTAATCAATAACTTTTTAATTTTAGGACTTGTCAGCTTTCCCTCTCTATTTCAGGTTTTTCCCTTCTAGAATCAATGATGACAGATTGAAGGGATATGTAAATGGGTGAAATGCCTCAAACTTGCAATACAGTTTGAAAATATAATTTCATTTGGGAAATCTCACCTCTGCAGAAAAGTGTAAAAGAGTTCCAAGCTGTAATTGCAACAGGTGAAACAATCCCCTGTCCTAATAGCACCTGCCAAGGACATACTTGCACTGGTGTTTTGTTCGCAGTGGCACAGAAACCATCACTGAGGAAAGGAGGGGAGAGCTGATGCTACAGTACCAGCAAGGCCCGCCACGTCCAACCCCCACCTCAGATCCCTCTGACAAGGCAAGGCTGGCCGTGGTGGGGTTTTTTACTGAAATGATTGACTATTTGCAATGACAGCCACTGCCTTTGGGCAGTACTAACATGATTCTTCCCATAGAGAATAATACTGTCCGGCGGGTACCAACAAGAGGGACCTGCACCAGTTTATACTACTGTGGCTACTTTCGGAAGAGGTCATTCCTGTCTGTGACCTCTCATTGACATCCGGGTGGTTCTGAGGCAGCAAGCATGCTGCTATTTGTACACGTTGCTATTTCTAATGTGCACTTTTATTTTCAGGTGAAGGTGCAGTAGAAGAAAGAACCTGAGCAAGTGCTTCCCTGAGCTGGATCTTGGGTGTCCAGACAATACAGTGAATTGATTGAGGTTTTGATCAGTATAAATAACGAATACATAAATGAAAGGACTCCATATGATTACAGAAAAAATAGCATGGTTGTTTCTAACACTGAAATGACAGATGATCTATAGGAAACACATTTAGAAATCGAGTGCTAAAAATAACGGTGCAATGCTGTGCAGTTAGAAGAAAATAGTTACTGTTCTCCCTTAATCACAGAAGAGCAACATTCCTATCCAGGGAGGTTGGGCTAGAATCGAATCACCCCCCTCTTGTGTGGTTTCCTGACAGATGATCAGTTCATTTTTAACTCTTCAGGAGTGCAGTCAGGTTATGGTACTTTAACATCCTGTCTTCTGTTTATTTCTTTCACCCTGCTTTCCATACTCCCACTGTGCTGTGTCTCATCTGCCCTCACCATACTGCCTCTTCATTTAATCACGCATCAGAAGTCTCCTTCTACCCTCCCATCTCACTACACTGAGTCTAATTTTCTCATTCACAGAGGAGGCTGTCCTCTCCTCCCTGCTTTAATTATGACTCTGCATTAAAAATAAAAATAATAAAAGCTCATTTTCCTAACACATAAGTTATTGATGCTGTGGCCCTGGAGAAATATACACACTTTTATTTGAAGTAATTTTAAGCATTTTGTTTTTACCAAAAATATGTATTTAAGTAAATGAGAGCTGGGAATGTACCTTTCTTTTTTGGCTGCCTGGCCCCCTTGGAGCTTTGCCTTGGGTGTGTAACTGAGAGACAGCCATTCATGCATGAAGAATAGAGGCTTAATTAATTGGATTGGAATTGTAAAATGGTGTACTTGATGTGGGTAAGGCACATTCCGCACTTTTCCCCCATAAAGATTGTGACATTTTTGTGGAAGTGTTGAAGAGTGGGTCCAGGAGCCATCAGATGGATGAGACTTCATTAAATAGGTACAGCAGGGAACCCCTAGTCCTGTATCTCACACAAATTTTTCCCCACGCATTCATTTAATTAACTCTCAATCTGTATCTATGGTTCCAGAACAATTCTATTTAATTTTTATGTTACATGTTATATGTAATTTATAGTACTTAATAAATAGCTTGTGAGAGGTGGAGCCATGAACAGTTTGAAACCAGTTTTCCATGTCCAAATGAAGCTGACACAAAAATAATTTTTCATTTCTGCCAAAATTAAGGTTCCATTTTTTTCTTTTCAGCCTTGAAAAATATTGTTAAAAATCCCAAGTCATCCAGGAAAGTTTATCAGGTTTCAATAAAATAGTGACTTCATTGTTAGCAACTGCTTATTTCAATCATTCATGAAATTGTTCCTTTCTACAATATAAGCATTGCATACAAAATAAAAATAAATGGCTTCAAAATACTGTTTAATGACATTTATTTATAAAATAAATTAAAAGGCATTTTGGGCCCTCTCTCATTTCCTCATAAAGTGCACTTTGTCTCTTTTTAAAATATACTAGTTCTGTGGTGGGGAAACCAGTCTCAGAAACGTCTCTTGTAATCTGCTACATTTTAGAATGGGAAGGCATAGGTTCTTAGAGGTAACTTCATCCACTAGGAGTGAAAAATCACATTGTGTTGTGGTCAGCAAGTATTTTAGAAAACAATGGTAATTGATTTTTCTTAAAAAAATGTTATGTAAGCTCACTCGTTGTTTCCTTTTGGTTTCAAAGACCTGTATATTTCAAAGTTTCATGAAGTACCCTGTCATATGTGGCAGTCCCTAAGTTTGTTCCATCTTGAGGTATTTTAAGATTGGAATACATGTTGTTTCTCTTGGAGTGTGCGATCCACAGTCAGTGAGTGTTTTTTAATGACCTTTCATGCAATATCAAAGTGTAAACAACATGCTTATCACACCTATCTCCTTGTGAACAGTGGCCCTGGCAAATTTTTTTTTCCCTCTCATCCAAGATATTTCAGGGTGGAGATCTGAAGCATTGATACCCTTTTTCTTTGAAGCTACTGAGCTTTACAAAGCTGTTCCTCATGTTCAGAACATTTTGAATTAGAAAAATAAAAGGACATATGAAAAGCCATAAATGTTTAACAGCAGAGGAACTTTTGGTAGCATTCATCGATATGTATTCCTTCATTTTCCCTCAGTGATACAGTTTATACACTACTGGGACCAGAATTCCATCATTCCTTATGAAGGTGAGGGGTAGGTTTTTATTCCTGCATCACATCTATAGATGTCATATTATTTACTCAGTCTGATGTGAATACTTGAGTACTTCCTATTGCAAGCTGTTTTGAAGCCTTGAATTGCTACCATCTAGAAATTTTAGGTCATAATAACTATGATATGCAGTGACACTTGTGGTCTAAAATAAAGACTGGGTTCAACTATGTAAAAGGGCAGTAAAAAAAATCATTTTCCCCTTCTCACAGTTATGTGGGACCAAGGATTTTATCAGCATTCTGTAAGGGTCTGAAGCCCAAATGCTGCATGTGCTGAGCAACTTTGAAAATTTAGCTATTATTGTAGCTAACCACCTAATGTATACATAGCCTCACCTTATATAAATTATGTAAACATCTTGGTTCTACAAGTTTGAGCTAGAACTCTGTAAGCTGTCTCATGAGACCTTCAGTTGTTGCTTGAGCTGGAAAAGTATTGTGATGCCTGGGCTTTCTTGTGGTAGTCTGGCATTTCATATTCAGGCCTGGGCAAAACTGGGATGAGCATATATTGGCAAAAAATAAGACAAAAAGAATGAAAACCAATTCCTCTGTAAACCTTATAAACATCAAGGAAATGTTCAGGTATAAGGCACTGTAAATGGTTTATTTTTTCATTATCTGCCAAACCTTACAAAGAAAAAATCCAAGGTTCCCTTGCCTGCTTCTTAGAGATGCCTTATACAAAATAGACTATCTCTTACATATGAGTTTTATGCATATATATTCACATATAAGTTGAATGTAGCAAGTACAGTTACAATAATTAGTGCGAATGGATCCTCACTACTGGAAGGCACACTCTCATCTACCAATAGCCTTAAGTTAATAGTGTACTGCTTTCCATCAGAAGAGACAACATGGAGAAAAATGTACAATTTATTATTCTTTATTCTAAAGCCGCTTTAATTCCAAGTCCCATGGCTCCAAAAGTGTCCTACCTTTTTATGGATTGGGAACAGACCACATTCTCATTTCTTTTAATAGATGAATAGATGAATGTGAGGTAAGAAAAGCCACCAAAGAAACAGTGTGTATAACAAATTAGAGTAAAAGGAGATTGATATGCTTCCAAGATGGTNGAGAAAGTTATGATACACAGAAAAGCCAGACATGAGCAGCTACCATAGTGAATTGAAAAGGCATTTTCTGTTGAAACAGTTTAAGCAATTAGTAGTTGAGTTGTCTTTATAGTAAGGACAGTGTTACAAGACGAAGAAGTCTGCTAAGCTCACTTGAAGTACAAACATNTTTACAGTGCTTGTGGTTTATAGCATGTGCCATAATTACTTCAGCTTAGAGCTGAATTGACTTTGAAAATCCTGAAAGAGTTACTGAGACTATAAAAAGTGATACTTTGACTTTACTGAATTTTTTCCAAGAGGGAGAAGTTGAATTTAAAAATGGAATTTCAGCTTGCAATGCTGCTTTCTGAGGCAGGTCCAGGAAAAATGTCTCTTTGGTTCAGCCACCTATTTTGATCCATCTTAGCTCAGAAACCATGTAGAGAGAAAGTTATGATACACAGAANGTTTTTTTTCCTAGAGCAAAATGACTTCATTTGGAATCGAAGATGGAAAAAAAATGGCCATCTCCCACCTTGGTTTTCCTCACAAACCACAGAGAGCTATTTGCATATCACAGCAATGCATCTGAACTCCTACCATTACATAAAGCTTTCCCAGCAAATTTTCAGTTACAGACACAAATAGCAGCCATTCAAAAAACTGGTGAGCTCTGATTGTTACCAGTCCATTGGAAAAAAACTTGGAACAAGAACATTTAATACAAAAGGTAAGGTTCCTGAGGTATACAATACCACAAGAGGGGTACACGAGCTCTCTAGTTTGAGTACAATAAGTCAGTGGTGAACCTGCTATATATGATATTTCATGACTCCTTCTGAGATATATTTGCACTACATCTTGCTAATGCCAAACTGACCCACCATTCTGAAAGGTTCTGCAGAATGCTGTAGATTAGTTTATTTGCTTCTCAATGTGATTTCTATTTAACCAATCT
>WEIT01015123.1:1190-26767 GCA_013389985.1 Dryoscopus gambensis | reverse complement strand
CTCCCGAACTTTTTTTTCAAAACTGCTTTCACATCTAGAATGGATCTGTTTTTCCTCATGCTTTGAGGCATGGGAAAGCATGGGGCATGCTTATCCTCAGAGAGCTGGCCCTATCCCCAACTATGCAGAGTTAACATGATGATCTTCTCTATAGAGCTATGAGGGTGAAAGGCTCCTCTCTGCTTTCTCTCTAGCCTCTATAAGTCAACACAGTAAATTGAGGGTACCTTCTGAGATGGCTTTTATGTGCCACATAGAAATGGAGCAATTAGGGAATCTGTCAATAAACATACACTACAGACAACAAACATGGTGGGGAAATTCAGCTTGATACACCTCTGAGGAACATACTTGAGGACAGCCCTGCAACTGGGGCAGTTATCAAAAGCTACCACTGGGTGAGTTAATAGAGAATGGCTAAAAATAAATGGCCAGACTGAAAAAATGCTGAATGCAGACCCAGAGGGACTGCTGATAAAATTTATCTGCAAGTCTCTACCCAGACAGTAGAGGGCTGCAAAATTTCTCCAGCATTGGAAAGGTTTAACGTGACAGAAGGCACAACTGAGCCTGTGCCTGATCTTGAGGAGGGGCACGGCTTAGCTCCAGGCTGAAAACAGCCCATTTCAGATACAATGGGGCAGCACTGGTCAAGCAGGAGCCATTTCACAGGAAATGAGTGATGTGGACAGGCCTTGAGCACATCAAGTGAGTGATTGAACCTTGGGTGCTTGCAGGGCAGGTTTGGTTTGCCCAATGCCCCTTGCTTTGACCAAATACAGGGCAGGGGAAATGGAGCCAACTTCACACCTGGGCTGATTATTCCCTCAGGCCTCAGGTAGGTTTAGATCTTGTTTATGATTGAGAATATGCCTGATTAAGATGACTACAACAAATTCCTGGTTCCGTGTTCTGCACAGTGCCCCCTCATGACTGCTCTTGCCAAAACCCCTGCTCACTTTGTTGCCTTCATGATGAGGGCTCACAGCTTTCATGAGTGCTGGAAACATCAAATCCAAACCACAGGCTAGCATATGGTCACTTTTGGACCTCTCCTTAGTGCATCAGTCACCATTTTTTGCCATTTTGCTTTCAAGGAAGACAAGGCAGGGTTCTCAAGCCTATTCTCCCTCCCCAGAGTCACTCCAAAACAGCTCCAGCCTATTTGGGGCAGCCTCATTTTGTATTTGCTCTACATATGGGCTTTACTCCCAACAGCAGCAGTAATTAGTCCCTACCTTGCATCACCTTTTGCTCTTGTCTGGGTTCTCCATTTGTCATTTATCTGTCTCTGTGAATGATTCAGCTCCTGTGTTACAAGAGGGACAATGATAGTGCTTGCTCTGAAGGTGTAGCACAGACCCTGCTCTATCAAATGCCTAAGCACTGATATACTACAGAGCTCGCGGCAACCCCTGGCAGTGGGGTCATTCACTATAAATATTCAACAGAGAAATGCTTGGAGAATAGCGATACTGAGATATTGAAGGGTGATAGTTCTAGAGAAACAAATTACCCCCCCAAGCCTGTATGATTTCCTGCCTCATACACTGAAGCATCAAGGCACAGAATAGCCTTACTAATTGTGAGGGAGATTTGGGGCTTTTGGGTTTATTTTGCTCAGAGACACCAAGTGTCTTGAGAGAGATAATACACTTTATCAGGCCATACAAGAGAACTGGAAAAAGGAGATATATTTTCCAGAACACAGGACCTGTATGAGGTCATTTAGTGTTTTGATCCTTTGAACATCATCACTCTTGGCTCAGTTTGAGCACTGCATCTTTCCAAAGGCACTAATTAATTTGGCTCTGTACAAGATGAATAAGAATATGGCAACTGAAAATTTATACTTGACTAGAATGCTGAGGAATGAGCACTATACCTCTTTTCCACTAATTTCTACAATAGGTTCTAAATAAATATGGCAAAGAAAAAGATAGGAAGGTTGCCTTACTCAGGAACAAATAGATCATCCAAGCAACAAATTTGTGGTATGGCTGTTTGGCATTTACCTCTAGCCTAGAAATTTGTACTGATTATCTTACCATTACTGGAACATGGTACATCACAGATTGTATACTTCAGGCACATAATTTCAAGGGCAGGAAAGGCATATCAAAAACATCATTTTCTAATTCTGTAGATGAGGGTTTGTTTACACAATCTTATATAATTTCAGATGATTGGAGGCAAGATCAGTAGAAAAAATTAGCTTTACTATAGATAATGTGAGCCTCGCCAGGCCTATTTCTTAAGGCTTATATTAATGTCAATACAAGTTTCAAGGGACTACCCATAGGATACTCTTGAAAATAAGATGTCACATTTCAATGAATTTAACCCAAGGCACAATTTTTTAAGTGCACACTGTAAATATTAAATAAATTTGTCTACTCCCTTGTAGCTGCTGCTTATTGTTTGAGAAATATTTCAACTTAAAAACTAAAAACTGTGAAAATTTTGGCATGTGCCAAAAGAATTTTAGAATTTTGACATAAACTGTGATCTAATTAAACAATAAGACCTGACAAAACAGTCACCACTGTCTGATAATGACCTCCCGGGGCAGTTAAACATACCAAAGCAAAGCAGAACAGACTGAGAAGGTCAGCAGCAGCACTAAGAAACCTTTTACAAGACATCTAATCATTCTTGTATCTCTCACTTTCTTTGTTTTCTATTTCTTGTATTTAAAAAAATAAAACACACACATAGAAATATAGGAAAGACATTCTGATTTATCTGCACATACAAAAACTTTAAACTATAACTATGTGGTCTGTGTAAACAATCCTAGTCTGTTGGGCACGGTATTTTGCAAACTTTATTAAAACATGATTATTGTTCTCAGATAGCATAACGAATGCCAGCATACCGGGGCTAAAAAGAATGTGATGGAGACAGACTGTACATGGTACTTACAATACTGCTGGCATAGGTATCCATCTAAAACTGGGACTAGAATATGTACAGTTCTGCATCCTCTGTCACATATAAGAAAATGATCTAAGCTCACAGTGTCGACAGAGTCTCTTTACATGTGTTGCTCTGAGCTAAGCTATTCACATACAATGTAGGATTTTCAGGCATCTTACTAATACAGAGTGAGAGTACCTAATTTCAGTGAGTTAAGCTGTGCCCCTATAACTCAAAACGATGCATACATTCACAGGTTAGTTCAAGGTTCTTGTGTGCTATACCTAAGCTTACACTGCAAAACATACATTCATGGGCAGCTTCCTTTTCATCAACAACAAAAGAGAGCAGTGTTTAAGGTACAGAAGTAAAATGTGGAGATGTATATATAGCTTACCTTTTATAATGCGGTTAAGTAACTGGAAACATAGCACATGCATCTCCTCACAGCTGAGAGGAATATAGCATCTCTCTTTACAGACCAGCAGTAGGGACCATCCCTTTGTCATCTGCTGGTTCTTTGAAAAGTCACTGGTTGAGAAGTGCTAAATACAACAAACCTCAACAAATTACACTATAAATTTGATTTCTGAAACCAGTTAAAAGTTTACACATAATACCAACAGGTAATTCCTTGCAGAAATGTAGGGACCATATCCTGGTATAAAGTCTCTTCCTAATCTGGAGAAAAAGTCCACGTAAATACATGTATGTGCATATACTGAAACTGCATGTAACTTGCTGCTCTATAACATTCCAGCAGCATGGCAAATATTACAGTAACCTTATCACATTTACTCCTAGGATAGGATTTCCTGGATTCCAGAAAATTAATCCCAATATGCTAATTTTTTTTCTAATTAAGAATATCAGAGTACATGATATGCAAGGCTTGATCCTATTTGCTTTTGTATACACAAAAAGGATTCAGTCACCCTCCTTGTCCTCTAAATCATTTTGGTTTGTTTTTTAGTTTTTAAGAGCTGATGCTATGCTTACCTGCCGACTTCCATTGGGATTTCTGCATGGTATAGTCTAAATACTCATGACGCTGGACCTCTCACGCTATGAGCTACTTCAAAGGAGAGAACTAGAAAAGGGATTGCTTTTCTAAAAAGCGCAATATCAAGGAGAAAGATAGCATTTTGAACTCATGATATCATGGGCAAATCATAGAGAAAATCTATTAGAATGATAGATGGCATAAATTTTAATATAAAACACAAGCAGAGGTGCCTTTTTTTTTCCTGGAGTAGCTTTGAAATTGAACAGTCTCTGTTTTGTCCAAATTTATTGCTAAAGCCTCTAGTTGAAAAGTCACCAATGAACAGAATCAAAGTAATCAGATTTTTACATTACAAGAACTAGTAAAATCTTGGTTCACAGCTATGATTTTCTAAGGAAGCACCAGTACCTATAAATGAGTATCATTTCCTGCCTCAAGGCTCCCCAGTGTTTTAAGTACACTGCTCATTTATCCATCAGCATTGACCAGATACTGGTGGATTCTGATCTGCCCTTTGGAAGCAACATAAATCAGGTCCATTTTTTTAAGGTTTAATGTAGCACATAGTCTATTATAGTTTTTCTAGTCAAAGGAATTTTTCCATAAATATTCCAATATAACCCAATCAAAACACAATTTTGATTTCTAGAGCAGGCTTTTTTCCTGATCTACAACTGGTTGATTATATTATTAATCTAAATAAATATATGAGTTCAAGCAGTGTTTTGATTAGGTGACTGGCAGTCAAGTGACTTAGTAGTACTGATCAGAGGTAACAAATTTAACTTTAAGCTAAAATTCCGGAACAAATTGAAACCAAAATGATGTCAGGTTCTACCAGTCTGGGCCAAAGCCCAGTGCCCTGTTCAGCGGTGGCAGTAGAGGAATGAAACTACCACAGCTGCCCAAAATGTGTGCTAGACAGCCAAGCAGCAAATGGCCAGAGTAACAGAGGAATGCACTGATTCAGCAGCCGCTAACAGTGAGGCTCATATGAAATCCCAACCACAAATTAAATTAATCTCCTTCCATCATCAGAAAACACCAAAGGAAGGCAGAGTGCAACGAGTCATGCTGAAACAAGAAAGAGTTATTTATATCTTCCAGACCCAGCACTGGTGAATTTGGCCCTTCATCTATAAATTACCCATTTATGCCATTAACAGGTATTTCAGGGCCAATGACTTGTAAGACAAAAAAGAAGGTTGAGACTCATGCAATGGCTCAGTGCAGTTACGTGTTAACCAACAGGTTCAGCCTTTGTCCTAAATTTTTTGGGCCAAATTATAACATTAATCAGAATGTAGTTCATTGAGTTGTACAGATATATTTGAAGGCTGAAGTTAGGACTCTGTTTTGTGGGTTTCAGTACCTCCAATAGTACAATATGTTCGCAAGTAATATTTCCATGCATTTGTCACGATTTGAGGATTTCTGGAAAGAAATGTATGCTTGGGGCCATTTTGTAGTTTATTATATCCCAGCATCCAAGGTGTTAACTTGTTTCATTGTTGGTCTGAGTGAAATTCTGGCAAGCAATGGGATTTTGAAATGATCAAATAAAAATAATAAAAATCTTTCTTACATTGTAAACCATTCTTAAGCATGCATTTTTGGCATTTTGTAAATGTAAAAATATCTGGATTTAAAAAAAAATAGTTTATAATTACATGGGTAAATTCATCTTAAAGAGCAGGTTCTCTGTCCAAGTTACAACTCCTAATAAACACAGAATTATAATAAAACTAATGAAAAATGTTAACCACAGAGGTATCAGCAGGCACCACTGTAATTATTACTGTGATTTGCTTATTGACAGCTATAACAAATTCTAGCAGACAGAAACTGGAATCTGAAGAATACCAATTGGACTATGTTTAAGTACTATTAGATACTACTTAGTAAGAACTGTTAGGCTGCTCTTACTTCAAAACCTAGGGAAAATATCCCCAGAAGGAAGACTTTTTTTAGCCCATCCCTTTTCTTTTTTCTTGTAAGAGCTTAAAAGGCTGCAAATATTTTCTGAGAAGCAGTCATTAGGGTGATGTAAAGGGCTACAGCCTGCTCTCTGGTACTGTGTTCAGAGAGAACCAGCTTACAAACAAGTTACCACAGGGTAACACAGGGTGTGAACTTACAGTGCATCGGCTGCTCTCCCGTAATTGCCTGTGTGCATGCTTTTATCCTGTGATTACTTCAATACTTGTTTATCCTTTCTTCATAGAGTGGTAAACTGCCTTGAATTATGTGATTAGCTGAGGGGAGAGAGGGTGCAGATGGGCCGATCCTCTGAAGCAGCTGATGTGCTGTGGGTCCTCTCCCTGACCCCACAAGAATGGGCTCTAAGCTCTTCCAGCACAAGTGACCTAACTCCAGCTGAGTGCAGTGACTCAGGATTTACATCACTGCAGCTGTGAGCAAACCCGAGCCCTCACTCTTCATCACGTAGGGCCATCATCAGTTCTAAAGTCTAAGTCCCACCTGGAATCAGTTAAGAGATCAGCCTAAAAATCAATGACACAGTATGGCCCAGAGATAGCAACAATCCTTCCTGCAGATATCACATGTTTACTTTTAAATCTCCTCTCTTGGACAGACCTGGCTTGTTTTGTTCTGCTCCTACTAGATCTGAGTAAAATCAGAGATGGGAGCAGAGTAAAACATGGCATCTGAATTCCAGTTACCTGGATATAGCTGAAATTTGAACTCAGGCCCTGACTCTAATTTTGACATCCTAACGTCACACAGATGTCTGGACCCTATGCTCGTCGATCCTCCTGAGAGCGGGAGAATACAAACTCTCTACTAATGATGGCAAAGAGCAATGGAAATAACTTTCAAGAGATACCCACTACTTTGCAAGATCAAGTATTATCACTAGGAGATAAGACACTAGGACATAGGAAGTCTCACTGACCACCTCACAGAGCTTCAGAGCAACTGGACTTTCACTTTAGTTTCACACACACAAATGGCCAGAGTTCAGTTCTGCATCTGTCTCTGTAGCTGGAAAGAAGAACATCTCATCAAAAGCAGTCCCTCTGAGTGTATCTTCCTGAATGAAAGACTGGTGGATATCTTTCACCAGTGCAAAGAGTTTACAAGTTCTTCCTGTTCAGTTCCCCATGGTCATTTGCTGCTGCTCAAAGAAGCTGATGTGTGGATATCTCATTTGAACACAGTCAAGCTGGCTGACAGGCAGAAGCTCACAAATGCAATGAAAAGTACTAAGGCAATACAGCTTTCTTCAACCAAGTGCATTTAACTAGTTTTTTAAATAGCAATACATTTTGAAGACAAAAATACCACTGTCAAGGCCAGCTATAACTTCTGTGAGGTGAATGAGATTAAAAAGATTTTTGGCATTCCTGCTATGGGGACCCCACCCCACAAGCATACCACAGCAATCTCCACCTGCAGCCGTGCAAGGCAGACTGTGTCTGTGCACGGAGGTGTACACACGCCCACATGTGGTTTTTCAGCCAAAGTGGATTTAGAATCCCGTGGCTAAATTCTGCACTCATTTACACCCCCTCTAATCCCAACAAAATTAGTGGGATAGCAGGCATGTGAGGAAACACAGTGCTGGCCTCCAGACTATGTGATTCCATTCAATAAACACACTGAGGCACTTGTGCTGAATGAATGCTTTTACCCTCTCCCTTTAAACCTGATATTTTAGATATTAAGAGAAAATAATTACATCCTCCTCCTGGGAGGTTTATTTCAAATCCTTGCTAGGGCCCCACTGTGGCCAGTGCTTACATTTTTCAAAATTGATTTTAGGCAGTATAAATAGTCTGAAGCTGCACGTGCCATTTCCTCACCCGAACAATGACACACTATTGCGGAAACATTTCCCAAGACAATACGTGGGTTTGTTTTTTGGCATCACTTAATCATTAACCCTTTTGTCCCCTGCCAACAAGAGATGCCTCTACCACGTGAACAAACTTATTCTTGTTGGCAATTAGAAGACCTCAGATTAATATCTTAGTATAGAAGCTCACGCTTAGAAGGGATTGTGCTCCTGTAACTTCACAAGTTACAACTTGTCAGCTGAACAATAGAAACAGATCATGCATGTGCCTTCAGCCAGTCCTAAAGGTAGACTAAAATACATTAGCTTAAATTACCTTCTTGGTATTGCTTGCTCCTCTTGAGATGCATACACAAACACTCTCCATTGAGAAGCAAATCAAATTATTTTAACCCCTATTTCACATGAAAACTGTTCATTGCAATTCCTTGTTTAGGAGAGAGAAGAACATTTTTAATTCCTAAATTTACTTAATGATTTCTATTTCTGACTCTCTTCCTGGGTAGCTAATCTGGGGAAAATAATAAAAGAAAAAGACAACGGGTTTCTCATTAAATAGGCTTTGAATACTAGACTTCATGTTCACCTCAAAATAAAAATCAATATAAGTCTTTATTTCTAGGTTGGCACTCTAAGCCCATAAATGCAGCGTAACAGACCTGTATATGAAGAAAAACCTATTTAGTAGCTTTAATGACTGAGGTGTGTGGATCAAAGGCATTCAGCACATTATAACTTCTGGAAGTAAATGCTCCAAGTTATAATTTTTATGTTTGATATTTACACAGACCTTTTTTTGCTGCAGCTCACAGAGAGTCTGTCCATCCTTTCAGCTTTTGCCTTTTTATCCTGTTTCTATACATGTATTTTTAAATCCAGGATGTTATGAGGTGACAAAATGCTCATGGTGATTGATGTAAATTCTCAAAATGTGAAAGCAAATAGCTGCCATCCCAGCTGAGCACCATGACCACTAACAGCTTGCCTAAAATCAACTTCTGAAGATGTGAGGCACTGATGAAACAGTACAAACTGTTTCGTCATTCCACATCTTGAAGTCTAAGTCCAGTAGAAACATCTTAACTAACCTGGCAGAATCTGCAGGGCTCTTGAGGAGCTCTAATATTAGCAGCCCTCTTGCTTCCACCACATGCAATACTGGCTCACTACTTCAATTAAAATGTAATCTTAAAGGCAAATCCCTGAAGGCCAATTTCAGTAGAAAAACACTTCCACAGATTTTTGTTGGCTCTAGACATGGCCACTGATACTCCTAGCTATGTCTTGATATGATTTTGGTCTGAAGATGTCTGAATGCTTTAAATCCCTGAGATTAAAACTCCTTCCTATGAGCTGAATTTAAAGCACATTGGTGTGACTCTGCTATGCACACAAACACACATCAGTGAGAACAGCAGTGACTGCCTTTCACTAAAACATTTGTCTATTGATTTTGTTACAGTATTAGTTATGGCCATATCTGGAGTCTGTGCTGTAAATCTGTTGCTGTTTAAATGTTTAAATGATAGTATAAAACTCAGATCATATTGATGTTGTGGGTAAATGATGCTTTAGTTCAGTGAGTTGCTGGAACAACGCTTAGCCAACTCTCTGAATTACTGCACTTCCTAGACATTTTGTACTTCTGGAATATGAGCAGAGTTTCAGTTCCTGGTTTTCTAACATTACAGTTTGAAACGTTACAGTAGTAGCTTAGGAAGAGCTCCTTGCTTCCACAGTAAACCTTTCCGATGAGTATTTCAGTTTGTTTGCTCTATTTCGTTAACATTTGTGTGCACCTACACACACATGCATGCACACATTTCATTGCTTATTTATTAAGCACAGGGTGGGAATATGATCATACTATATCCAAAAGAATCCAGGAGAAAGAGCAGCAAAGCATGTAGCCTGAAAACCTTCCATCAAACATCTTGAAGTTGCTTTGTTTGTTACACTGACCTCCATCAGTTGTTATTGCCATTTGGCTCTGAATTATTAACAATCAGTAGAAAGATTTAGCACCCTTTCAACTCCAGCTTTTTCTATATAGTCTAAGATAAAAACAGTTTACACTCTATGCTAGTTAGAAAATATCTGTGAGTACCCTAGCACTCAGCTTCTAGTGGTAACCTTGTTAGTGCTCCACATAACTGCATGTAACCACTCAGCATGACAACCTTTTGCATTTCTCTTTATGAATAATTTTGTTATACCACATCCATTTTCGTGTGTTCTTTATTACAGCACGCGACTACATTTATTAGAGTCCCCACCAGAGAATTATTCTTCTTGTTATCCTTAATGGTGTTATGTACTGCCCTCTCTGGACTGTAATCTTGGCACTTTTCAAATCCCATTCACTAGGGGGTTTTTTCCCTTTATTTTCTTTAAAATTCCAGCAAAGAATTTCACAGGTGGCAAAATAAATGTATGATATATATATCAGAAGCAAATTTATCAGAACAAATGGAAGAATTTCAGGTGATTGTGGGATGAAAATGGAATGAAAGCTGAACTCTTAACTTTGATGTAACATTTTACGTGGAAAGTTGTGATTTTTCAACTAAAATTTTAATTTTCTCTTGAATGACAAATGAGAACAAAATGGGACCTATCTACACAATTTTATTGTTCCAGTTACCAATTTAATTACCATGTAAATTGGAAAATTGAGAAAAGGGTAGGAAAAAAGACTCAACGTACTGCTCTGCTTTCACTAAACTGACAAAAAGGACCAGAATTTGAGGGGGAAAGTATTGCTACTTGTGGTGGACTGTCATATCTCTAAATTTGGTTTTATTAGAAAATATCATTACCTTCAGGGCATGCTTTAAAACATGATGTTCCCAGGCATGTCATAGAGATTTGTAGGTGGGGACCACAATCCAAGCTCCTTCCTCTTTGCTAAGCTAATAAGGATGATATACTTTGGGAAATTGAGGTGTCAGGGAAAAGGTTTTTCAGCAAACTCATAATTATAAAAACAATGAGTCATCAGGCACAGATGATGACATTACACCAAAAGTCCAGAAGATCTTAAGTATAAATTGGCTGGGCTGCTGGCAAAAGACAAGCTCTTACTTGAGAAAGGTACTGTTCCGAAGGAGTTGGGCCATGGAAGTGTTGTCCCTTCAGTGCATAAGTGACATCTCAGAGTGATCAAGGAATTAGTGTCGTGTATCATCCATCACTAAGTGAATCTGGTAAACTGATTCAAATAGGAAACTAAGTCTCACTTAATCCCTTGAGATTCATCACATCTCTGTCAGTACTATAGCAAGGGAAGGAGAGCTGCTTGACACAAGGTAACTCCAGGCAGAAAGAGCCTGTGACATGCTTCTTCATGAAAAGCTACTAGAGAAGCCAAGTGGTTAGGAAGACACTGCTGGGGTAAAACCTGTGTAGCAGAAAGCTGAGTATGGCGTTCAGGTAAATTTTCTGTATAGCTAAAGGCTAACTACTGAAGACTTCTTTTATTTCATGGCCTGTTAATGCTCTGGAAGGTCCAGGAGCAGTGAGATGGCAGCATCTGCAGGGTATGGAAGAGTATTTATCTCAGGACAAAGGAGGACAATGATGATATGCTAAGAAATCACAAGCAGCTATGCAAATGGACACAAAATTTATTGTTTACAATGGTAATGTACATCAACATAGAAAATGTAACCTTTTAAGCCAAGAGCAAGACCTAAAAACGCAAATGAAACCCCAGTAAAATCTACAACTGCCAGAAGAAAGGGAAAAAAAAAGTGTTGGTGACTAATGAGATATAATGAATAACAATCAGACTATTTGAATGCTCTGAAAAGACTAAGATTATTTACTCTAGAAGGGAGATGAACAAGATGAGGACATATTGGAAGCATGCTAATGAATGGCACAGAGAAAGTAAATCATGTTTTTCCTGTCATGATAAAGAGCCAAAAAATCCTTAGTCAAGTTAAAAGTTGGAGAATTCAAAATATCTGGTACTATTTATAGCCACTGGGACATAAATGGCACAAAAAAACAAGATATAAAACTTATGCAACTTCTGCAGAAACAAACAAAAAAAGCTAGTTATCAGAATTGAGTTTTAAAAGCACTGTTAAAGGAATAAAGTCCTTTCTTCCAAATTTAAACCAATCTCAGAACATTATGTATTATCAAGGCATTGAATACTGTAAGGGAGAAAAATCATCCCACACCATCCTAATGTAGGACAAATGAAGACACTTGTTATCTCAAGTGTCTGCCATGGATCACTGTCAGAGACAAATCTAAAGTCCTTTCCAGAGTGCAGACAGCTCCATTTTTTTGTTTTGATTGTATTTTTTTCAATTTGCCAAGCAGGCAGGTCAACGCAGCAGACTCGGTAACCAGCTAATAGCAGGTGAATGTTAAACTATCTGCTGTCACTAAATAATTATATATTCACCATGTTCACAATTGAGAAGGTGGTTATTTTGCTATGTGGACTATGATTCAGACCCTCCCTTGTATTCTTCTGGCTGTGAGAAACAGTCCACTTCTCCAAGTGCTGCAGATGTTGATACTTCAGCCCTTCACGAAGACTGTATCTCACACACATGAAGACTTGCTTAGCTACATCACCCAGAACTCAGTGCTTGCACTGCACTACAGACTTGATTTGACCTGGTATGAAGGCTGCTACTCACCTTATTACCTTGACTTCAAGAATATGAAGATGAGTCCTGCAATATTTTGAAACACATTTTTCACTGTAAATTCCCAAATAATAAGGTTTGATATTACAGGAGAAAAATAGTTGCCAAAATAGTAATCTTTTCTATAAAATTACTATAGAAATTCCATATGGTTTAATGTCAGGTTTTGTACAGGAGAATCCAAAATCTGCTGCAGTCCATGTAGAGGGGACACCTGGGCCTTTGGTTCACACTCCAGAGCCACACATTTATTAAAAATAAGCAAGCCTATAGTTGGTAGGATTTCAAAGAAAAAAAAAAGCATAATACAAAACAAGTGAAACAAATGTAGATAGAGTTGCTTGAGTTTGGAAAGAGCATGAAAAAAATGACTCAAAATATAAACTGTCCTGGTCATCTCAAAATGGACGAACTCTGAAACCAAAACTATATTCAATGTTAGCATCTGTAACTAATTCACTAGACTATATAGCAAAGGTCAGGAACATTATTAACTAAAACCTACAGAGGATTTGCCAGACTACAACATGCTTCCCTGGGAGAACGTGTGAAAACCTGGCTATACAGGATACGGAAGGTTAAGACAGGTACATCATAATCAACACACTGGGTCTGGGTTGTGGGGACTCAAACTTTGAGCAGCTCATGAAATGCAGTTGTAAGAGCAACTCAGAGTATGTTTCCACAGCAGCTTGCAATTAGACAAAGTATGCACTGTTCAGCACTACAGACAAGTTTAAATAATACCAGCAAGTTTCATGACCCAAATGCAGTGGCAGTCACCAAGTATTCTATAGAGTCATCATTTTTGTGAGCAAGTAAGAAAGGGTTATAATGAATTTTGGGAAATTAATGAATAGGATGCTTAAATCATTGCTTCCCTAATAGAGCTGACTTCAGCTTCTCAATAAAAGTTTAAACAAAGTTTAAAACTGGTCACCCCTAAGGTGAAAAATTTGTCTATTGCCATCAGTGAAAGAAGGAAAAATTGGAAGTCCTTCAAGAACATCACAATGCCTCTGGAAGATTATCCGTGGAAGGTTTACAGATTATTCATGCAGGACCTTGTTACCTAACAGGTTACAAGGAAAATCAGATGGCTTGGCTCCTACCTTAATCTTTATCCAGACTGATAAAATTAAATTTTAAACAATTTTGCTGTGAAAACTTCCATAAGAAAGGCATAGGACTTAAGTGTCCTATGGTGGGAATTCTTACTAACTCACTGTGATACGTTTTTCTAAAGATACTGAGAGGTCCTTGGATCAAAAGCTCTATCTACCCGTATCGTGTAACTGTATGTTAACAGCAATAAAAACCTGTTTGGGTAAAAGAATTTTTCTTGTTTGCATCTTTAATTGTGAGAACTGCTGGGCTAAGCAATACTAGCACCTTCAAAATTCCAACAGAGAGAATAGAGTTTTCCCCTACAATGTCATCCAAGTGGTACACAGTAATATACAAAAACACAAGTATTTGTAAGTTTTAAATATGTAAGCCAAGGTACAAACTGAAGAATTTCCCTTCTTTCAGATGTACAGGAATATATCCCATTCATAAATAAACTGTTCAAAGATTGCACTGGGGCTCAGATGGCATACCAGCCACCATCTCTGCAAGGCAATTGGCCTACTTGGCATCCCCAGTGCTCTGCGAATGGCTCAGATACCTCTGGAAAAATAAAAGAGAAGCATCTGAGAACATTGAGGAATAATGAGCAGTGATTTGCTTATTATGAGATGTATTAATCATATGGCTTGGAGGAGAGGTAACAGATGACTTCATTTAACAACGTGGTTACAGTGACTCACTGCCAGGAATGGAAAGAGGTGACCAAGCCGATCGGCTGACTTTCCACTCCAACATTCCTTACCCTATCAGAGTGCCTTGGCATTTCTGTCGCCCCAGGGCACGTGCAACAACTGCACCCCAAACATATTTTGCTCATCTTTTCCCCAGTGTACAAAGAGCAAAAAGGTCAGTATTTCCTCTTGACCACAATCCTTGACCTAAACCATGATAGGACAGAAGGCATGAGAAGGTGGTGATGACCAATCCATTTTAAAGCTCTGATTTGCTTTGTCCATGATGCTCCACATTGCTGACATGGACAAGAGCTCACGAGAGATGGAGAAAACTGTATTCCAAAGCAAACAGATCTATCCGTTGGCCTCTGAGGAGGAGTTGGCTATATATCCTGGAATGCCTAATGTTCAGAAAATTTATCTTGGTAAAGGCTCAGGAAAATGTATGTTTTTATTTTACCCAAAGTAAAAATATCGGTCAATGTGAAATTAAAAAGTGAAAATAATACTCCCCCTTGTAAAAAAATTCCAGCCTCCTACATTGACTGTATCTTGTAGATGTCTAAAACAAATAACATGAATTTTATGTGGCTTTTTTTCTACTAACATTTTATTGGTATTTATAATGTAGTACAGAGAGACTTTTAAGGGGGAAAAAGGCAAGTTACAATAACACACCAAAGCATTTAGAAAAGGCTGTGGCTGCAGAGGACACAGACCATGCTACCTTCCTCTTTCTTTCAAGGTGAGTAACAGAAAACAGCAGGCAAGTAATCCAAATCCTTTCTGTTGCCACTGAGGCACACAGTGGCATAGAAATAACATATTTCAGACAGTCCCCTTTTCACGCCTCATATTCTGATTCCAGCAAAAGAGCTATGTCTTCAGATCCACAGAAGTAGTATATGTACATCGTCGTTAATACAATGGTAGCAAACAATCAAAAAAGCCCCAAAACACAGTAGGCTGTGCTCGGCTCACAAGGTAGTAATATGTAGGAGAAGGGTGAGCAACCTGTGTGATAGTCCTGTAACTTAACAGAGTTCTGAGCACATTTTTCTCCTAAGTGCTTGAGCCAAGGGTCAGTAACTACACTGTCTGGAAAGGTGAAACTTGTAATCCTGCTTTTTAAATCTCTGACCAGGTACTCAAGCCATGTTTGAGATGTACAAATGGAATTGTTTGTGGCACTTGTTGAATATAGCAGATTTTATACCTGAGTGCATGATTGATGTTAACCAGTTAATCTTTTAGAATTCCCACAAATTAGCTCTTGAGACTTCTCTTCAGGAGAGTTTTGGGTAGTTTGTTATTTGGATTTTACAGTTATTGACACCTGACAATCTTTTCAGCTGCCAGTGTCATCTACTACTGTCTTAATCGGGAAAATTTAGGTGAGAACTCCTCCTACCAGCCTTGAGGACAATGGTGTTGAACTGAAAATCTCTGGTGTCTTACTTCAAATCCAGTGGTTGTCCCTATGATCTCTCAAGGCATATCTGGTCAGCTGGACTTGGATTAGACATGGAGCTAAGTATATAGCTGGCTTTGTAATACTGCATACAGAAAGGGATTGGGCCTGAATCAAGCTATCGTAAAGATTCAGCTGACTATCTAATACCTCAGGCTGGGGTGTGAGGCACTCTTGTTGTTCCACTAGGTGATTGGGCTGAATTCTAAATCATATTTCCATCATATTTAAGAAGTTATGTCAGTCTAGTAAAGTTCCCACTGGATGAAAAAGGGGAAACATCACCTCCATTTTTAAAAAAGGAAGTAAGGAAGACCTGGGGAGCTACAGGCTAGTCAAGTCTCACTTCTGTGCCCATCACAAGCACAGAGTAGATCCTCCAGAAAATGATGCCAAGGCACATGGAACATAAGGAAGGTGATAGATGACAGCCAACATAGCTTCAATAAAGGCAAATTTTCCTGATAAATTTGGTGGCTTTCAATGACAGGGTTACAGCTTCGGTGGATAGGGAAGAGCAACTGATGTCATTTATCTGGACTTGTGCAAAGCATTTGGCACTACCCCACGTGACATTCTTGTCTCTAAACTGGGCAGGCACAGATCTGATGGATGGACTACCTGATGGATAGGGAATTGGCTGAATGGCCCACTGGCCGCACTCGAAGAGCTGTGGTCAACAGCTTGATGTCCAAGTGTAATCAGTAACTGGTGGTGTTCCGCAGGGGTCAGTACTGGGACTGCCTCTGTTTAGCAGCTTTGTGAGTGACATGGACAGTGGGATCAAGAGCACCCTCAGTCAGTTTGGCAATGACACCGAGCTGTGTGGTGTGGCCGACACGCTGGAGGGAAGGGATGCCATCCCGAGGGACACTGTCAGGCTGGAGATGTGGGGCTGTGTGAACCTCATGAAGTTCAACAAGGCCAGGAGCAAGGTCCTGCAGCTGGCTCGGGGCAATCCCAAACACTAACACAGGCTGGGCAGAGAATGGATGGAGAGCAGCCCTGAGGAGGAGGACTTGGGGGTTTTGGTTGACAAGATGCTCACCACGAGCCAGCAATGTGCGCTCGCAGCCCAGAAAGCCAACCCTGTCCTGGGCTGCATCCAGAGCATCATGGCCACGTGGATGGAGGTGACTCCCCGCCGGCTCTGCTCTCATGAGACAATACACAGAGTGCTGTGTCCAGCTCTGGGGCTGCAACGTAAGAAAGACATGGACCTGTTGGAATGAGTCCAGTTGAGGGCAATGAAGATGATCAGAGGGCTGGAGCACCTCTCTTGTGAAAACAGGCTGAGAGAATGGAGTTGCTCAGCCTGGATAAGAGAAGGCTCTGGGGAGAACTTAGAGCCCATTTCAGTACCTGAAGAGGCTTCCAAGAGAGCTGGAGAGGGGCTTTTTCAAGGACAAATAGTGATAGAACAAGAGGAGATTGCTTTAAATTGAAAGAGGGTGGGTTTAGATTGGATAGTAGGAAGAAATTCTTCACTGGAAGTATGGTGAGGCACTGGAACCAGCTGTCTGGAGCAGTTGTTGGTGCCCCATTCCTGGAAGTGTTCAAGGCCTGGTTGGATGGGGCTTTGAGCAACCTGTCTAGTGGGAAGTGTCCCTGCCCTTGGCAGTGGCATTGGAACTAGATGATCTTTAAGGTCCCTTCCAACCCAAACCATTTTCTAATTCTGTGATATACAATGAACAATTGTTTTCCTTCCAGTACAAGACAATATAACCATTGCTTAGCTCAAGTTGTTTCAGTAAATACAGGGTACTGAACCAAGTTTAGATTGAATTAGTTATATTAATGCCCACAGCTCTCAATCAAGCATGTTTCCACCATAATGCCCTTAAAAGTTTTATGTTTGTGTATTAAGCCAGAAGCTCTTTCACAGATCTGCTTTTTTCAGAACCATAGTCAAAATAAAAACATTAAAGTAATAAAGACCTGGAATCCAATAATAATATGTTAATTCCAATACCACAGAATGGTAAAATTCCTTCACATTTCAGCAAATAATCATTCTTACTTTCTTAGGCTACGATGACTAAGGAAGTCTCTGAGGGGGTGGAAAGGCATGTAGAAATGTTCTGGGTTGCAGCTTGCTAACCATTCTGATGGAAGCAGCCTACTGCCTCTAATGAGCTCACTATTTTAAAACAAAGATATTGCACCAACTGTAGAGCTTGCTGGTGCCACCAATTAGTGAAAATATAGGCTTGGTTATTGTTCCTTCTAAGGTAAAACTGTCATCTGCGAGCATCAAAGCCACTCTCATCGTTGTTGAAAGCATACTTCACTGTACCATCTCTGTGAAAAATTATCCAGAGGATGGAAAAATAAAAATATATAGTATATTAAAAATAATGCTATGATGGCTGCTATCCAGATGCAGTTGTTAGCTCTTACTCTACTATAAAGGGTCTTTTCCAACAAATGATTCTACGATTTAATTTTCTTAAGCATGAAATCTCATAAATGTGTGACTTTTATATTGGTCTGCCTGTCTGCAAGGCATAATGTTTGATTTAGTGCATTAGTTTAACATTAGATACTAGGACACAGAAAAAGATGGGAGATTCTGATACAATGTCAGACACATCAACACCACCTTTCTCATGCAACAGTGAAAGTCAGTCTGAGATTAAGACAGAGGCTGTTACTGGAACCGGTAGGAACATGATGACTATGTTACATCACTGCACAATTTGGCGAGACACACAGAAAATGGAGGACCAGCTCAAGGATTTAGGACAAAAAGAACCTTGAGAGCAGAACCTTGATAACAGGGAAGAAACAGAAGAGACACAAATACTTGCAGGTGCAAGCCCAAAAAGCCACCCAAGTAAAACAACTAGGGCAAAAATGAGTGATAGGCTCTGTCAGAGCCATTTTTGTCCCAAAACTAAAGAGAATGAGAAGATGAATTAGAAACACATTGGGTTCTGCTCATATGAAAAACTGAAATCTCCACAAGAAAAACACAAATGGGCTATGTAGCTTGTTTAGCTCCTAAGGGTACAAGAGAGACAGTCCTCACTGAGAACCTATAACTGACCATGAAATTCTTAGTTCTGTCCCCAAGGAAGTAGAAATCACAACATTGAACAGCACTTTCTGTCTCTGAGGCGGCAGCTGTTCACTTACCCCGCTACACACATACAACTTCCTTTATTGTCTGATCAGCCAGGTAGCTCCATCTAGGAAGTGAAAAGGAGGCAAAATCCTCGAACTCTTGGTCTTCTGTACAGAAAATACATAGTATTTTCTTAGGAAGTCGTTTTCTGTAAGTAATCCATGCCCCCAAAGAGATAACTTTTACATCACAGTTTTGCACATAGTAACTGACATTTGCTTGCATTTTATAAGAAGACCTGGTTTAAACCAAACAACATCTGAACCATCTCAAACTGCTGGAAACTGCAGTTAGTTGGGAATTCTCCAGTGACGTTTGCTTGTCAAAAATGCTGGTTCATCAAAATCTATAAATTGCCCCCAGAGTATTTCAGCCAGGACCTGGTGACATCCTGTCTCTTCGGCAGGTCTTAGCATGTCTGGCTTCTTGCCAGCCTGTCTGCTGAGCTGTTGGGAAGCCCAGTTTCCCAGACTGCTGTATGTCCTTCCACTGAAGTTCTCAGTACTGGTACTTACCTGGAAGCCTTGCCAGCTTCAGTCAAACCAGAGCTTTTGGGATCAAGGACCCTTGCCTCATGCCTGAAAATGGATTGCACTGTAGCTTGTAGGTGTCTGCAGGACGACATCTGTCATTATACCGAATCCCAAAGCTTTCAGATTCCCACTTCTGAAATCTGTTCAGGCTGCCTGGCCTCAATACTGCTCCAAAAGTTGGGAACCAAGTGAACTAGAAATCTTAAGTCCTTGCTCTCAGGACAGATAGTGCAATAAACTGTGGGCTCTGGAAGCCCCAAAACCAACAAAATTCCCCCCAGTTTGATTCTCCTCTGCAACCTACAGCACTAAAACTGACCAAAACTATGTCAGACACCATCAGTCAGTCCAGCATTCCCTGCAGCACAGTAAATTTCAGATATATCGTGTTTCCTGTGGCTTTGGCTTTTGTCAAAATATGTGGGGTAACTCTCCCCTCTTCCTTCCCCCAACCACAAAGAAAACATTAAAATCTGTAGAAGAATGAAAATTTTTTTTCCAGTAAGCTCTACCTGCAGAAGTGACATATTTGGCTATTTCATGACAGTATCCAGAGATCTCTGTAATACAGACATCGGTATTTCCAGGTCTGTTTTCTATAGCTCTTCTCTATTAGGAAGAGATTTATTTTCCTTTCACCAAGCAGAGGAGAATGCACCTTGCCCTGCAGAGGTATTTTTAAGTTTCGAAATGGCCCCTTCTATTTTTAGCATTTTCTTTAAGATTGCTTCAGTCAGTGCTTGATAAAGTAACCTGCACTGTATCAAAGGGCTGCTGAAGAAGCCCCAGGAAATCATAATTTCCCAAAACCTTTATGCTAAGTCTCTCAACTCATGCTACAGAAGCTAATACAGCATGAACAACACTCATCCTATTAAATCTTTGGGTTCTTGTGTCTAAAAATTAATTCCTTCAGGGTTTGCTTGTTTCTAGATATCATGCGCGCAGTCCAGGATACATAACATTTCGTCAAGAATATGAAGAAAAAAGCAAAAGTATCTCCAAGAAGTATAACTGAAAGACTGCCAGAGAGCTCACAGAATGTCAAAATGGTGTGCAATACGCCCAGACTTGTTTTCCTTTCCAGTTAACTGAATGTTAGGCATAATTTAGAGCCTGACTCAGTACAAAACACACTGTCAGTTACTCTACAGTAAAAGCTTGCACAAGGATTCTGTAACACTAAGCCTGAATGAGTTCTTTGCTAAATCATGCCCTCAAGATTCCCAATATGCACATGTAAGCATGGCTGGAAATGGGGAAAGAAAAGAGGACAGACTCCTTACCACTGATAGGTGTAGCAGACCAGAAGGTCACAGTGGAGGGTGGGAGGAAGCACTGTTCTGCTCCATTTGGGCAGAAGAATTTTGTGTTTGTTCAGAAGCATAAGAAACTTTGAAACACCATATAAGGGCTGGGACTCAGGCCCTGCTGGAAAAACCTGATGGATCTGAGCTCTGTGCATAACTCATATGAACATTAATGAGAGTTAAATGCACGCATTGAAAGAAGAATAGACCCCTTAGTGATTTGTCAAGATAAAATTCAAAATAACCTTGAATTCTCAGAGGTAAATATTAGGTTTAGGAATTAAAAACAGCAGAAGTAGTGGAACAATTGCCTATAATGAGATCCAGGAACAATCTACCCACTGTACCAGGTTTTCATTAGAGTTATGGCCTGCAGCCATACCACCTTGGGCTGTGATCTTAAAAGCTAAGACCGGTTGGGCTGCTTAGCATTTGGAAGAGAGACCTCCAAGAAAGCTTACCACTGCAGGAACAGCTTAGTGATGCAATAGACAATGTTTTCCCTTCTCATTCAGTATTGGATTCAGGTGTTAGGAGATCTGAAGGTCTCTTGTGTGAGATCTAAATCTGAGGATCTGATGATCTGTGATCAGTAAAGCATGCCTGTTATTTCCCATGAGTGTGCAATGTCACTTTGAAAAGGCTACTGCATTTCACTGTAGAGGAGGTTGCATGTCAGTAGTAGATAAGGGCTGCCAATATAATCTAATGATCAACTTCACTGTGAAGTTGAAAAGCTACATTTGCCAATATAGGGTAAGTAGTTTAAGTCCCAAAAGCTCCAGAGAGGTGCTAAGAAACATTTGCTGTATTTTTTTAAGGGTTCATGTATACCCTAAAAACATCATTCCATCTTAGAGCTCTGCAAACTTTTAACCCTGTGTTTACCATTAATGTTTCCACATTCATAATTCTGCAACCCCTGCGTGCACAGCTGAGCTGCCTCTGCAGCAGCACCTGAACCATCAGAGCCCACAAAATGGGCTTCAGGAGCAGCTCCTGAGGAAGCTCAATTGTCCAGCTGACTGGGAGAACAGCAGACCTGTCCTGTCCCTGCTCTTAAATCTGCTGGGATTTTATCTCTCAGGTAAAGGAATTAGGTACATTGAGTTGTAGACATTAAATAGTTTCCTATATTTGAATTGATGGGACTACTCTAAGTGCAAAAAGTTAAAGATGCATCTGTGTCCAAAAAATGAAGGCGTAAATGACCAGTACAGCCACATAAATTCTAACTGATGTTCTTGACTTACGAACCTCCCTGGTTGTCATACAGAACACTGTATTAACACTGTTTTGTTTGTCCATGTAGTACATGATCCTGCATACTTCTGAGAGCCCTTGAGTCTGTAGTGCTCAAAGGGCTGACTTCATCAGGAATTCACTGAAATACATCAATTGGGGTTCATTGAATTCAATGGGATTTGAGAGCATTTGGCATCCCTTAGGAGGCAATTAGCACCTTCCAGAAAATGGGCCTTAGACAATCAGGTCTAGGAAGTTCAGACAGGTTTTCCTCTGGGTTTTGGGGCAATTACTATTTGTATATCATAAATACCTGCTGTAATTTTTTACTTCAATATTAAAATGTAATTTTGAACAGAACTTGAGCTGTCTGTTAACATTTGGTATGATGCTGGAATTGGACATAGCAAGTCTCTGATACTTGTGAGTAACCTACTGGTGATTTGCCAGAACTGAGCTGCTAAATTGATTTAATATGGAATTTCGTCATAATATGACCCAAACCAAACATCTCTCCCTTTTAGTGTGATGCTTTTATTTGCATCATGTAGCTGAATAAAATGGTCTGTTTGAGATATCCATACAATTTACAGTAGTTGCTCATCTCTGACTTTTTGCAGAGAAGAAACCCATGAGTTTGTTGGCTTTTAGATTCCAGGCTATGTCATGACTTGTGCTTGTACGCAGGCCATATTTACTTAGTATTCCAGTGTTACCACTGACTTCATGGGAACAAGCAGGGTCACATAAAGCAGCTGGTGATACATGTTTGTGAGGAGGAGGGAAAGTGTCAGCACACACTACCCGCTGTCTTCTATCAAAAGCTTTTCCAACTTACTGTAAAAGAGGTTGGAAGCTGGAACTGTAAGAAAAGTGCTTCCTTAATTTTTATATTTTTCTTTACATTAAATAAACTTAGCCCTAGGACTTCACTCCTCTTGCCACAGGCATTCCTCTTGAATGAGTATGCTTGATATCTGTGTCTCTTATCATAATGCTGAGATAATACTGTGTTCAGCACAATGAAAGCTTTACTACACAAAATGCTGGTTAGGCTCCTGTGAACTGACAAATTGCATTTGAAATCAGTTATTCAGGAACATCCTGGTGATCTGCTTAAGTGTAAGGACCTCACTTTCTACAGACAAAATGGTAGGCAGGGAAGAGGCATTAACAATTACTAACATCTGTTTTAACCACTGATAAGGCAAGCACCTTGTGCCCATTCAGAAACCTCTCATATATGGAAATGCAACTACTTTTTCTCCAAAAGTGCCCTGTATTTGCAATAGCTCGAACTTCGTTTGGGTAAATGAGACTGCCTGTCTTCCTTGACTCAAAGACCACTGGAGTCCACAGAATTTATTAAATCAAATCAAACAAGTTATGGATTGGTCCCTTAAAGAAACACAATTTTGCAGGAAAATGAAGCATTGTTGTTAGTACACTTTGACAACAAATTATATCATACTCATAAATAGCAGAATGCTTTAACACTTGCACACCATTCCTCCTTTCCTTTGCTGTTTTTAGGTTTGTAACTACAATTACTACTAATAGCAGCTTTTACCACAAAGAATTAAGTAAAAGTCCAGTACTCAATATAATCAGAAGAACTGAAGGAAACATGTTCCCATTTAGTTTCCAAATGCTGTTCTAATCACTCCTAAAATCCTGGCAACTTCTACAGCATAGCATGGGAATCCTTATGCTTCAGAAATACATCTTATTTATCTATGCAATAGGCAGCACAAGGCAATAGAAAAATCCACATTAGAAAGAAGCAGAGTGTAATGCTTTTATAGCATCCTCTATCAGCCTTCACACCAGAAAGATGTAAACCACCAAACGTCGAAAGAGCGTATTATCCAGGATAAACTGAGCACTGCTGCCACTGTCAACAGCTTTAAGAGATGCACACTTGAAGCACTGACAGCAATAAGTGAAACTCCTGTTTACATTTTCTTTAAAGAAATGCACATCCACATTTTTTTCCCCAGATAATGCTGTAAAGTTCTACCAAGAGGTTACTCAAAACAACTGCAAATAAAGTGCATGTACATAAATAACTTTGTCTGACTTTTTGTTTAATGTCCAAGATGACTGGAACAGATTGTACCATGAACTACTTTCCCTTTGGCTAATTAAATAGCCGTCTCCACTTACCATAAAACATATTCTTATTAAAACAAGTATCTATATTCATGCTGTTGGATAAATTACCTCCAAGTAAGTGCCATAAAGCCCATTACATTCCTGCTTTAGAAATGGATCAGGTCCAAACAGACAATCAAAGGATTTCACTGGGATTATTTTAGATTAGAAAAACTATGGTAGACATGAGGCACTGACAAGATCATAAAGACATAAAGGATAAATTAGCAGTTACATAGCAAAGTACTCCAGCAGTTTCTAGCATATTCAAAAAGGTAAAAAAAAAAGAAAAAGAAAAAAAAAGGAAAAAAACCTTCTTGTACTAATCTAAACGGAAATGGAAATCTGTTTATGCAGAAATCAAATGTCATGACTAAATGTTATCTCCCAAACAGATCAAATAACTATTTCAAAGCTTAAACCCCAACAATATAAAAGAAATAACCAAGTTCACCAAATAGCGAGAAACTTACTTCTTTCCACAAGTTCCTTTTTAAATTGAATTGAAAAGACCATGTTATGATCAACCATATTAATGAGTCATTATTGCATAACTGTATTTTTATTGCAGATGTATTACCTGCTAAATGATGCTGTTTTTCCAGAAAAAGTTCACAGTACAGATTCTATGGGAATGTTTCCTGCTGACAGTTCCTAAATCTTTCAGAAGCTGTCAGCAACCTCAGAAATCAAGTCTGCAGTACCCTAGCAAGCAGAAGCATATGCACAGGCTTTCTATTTTTAAACAGCAATCCAAACCATTAACGAAACACCTTAAACAAAAGATTATTGAAAATAAGATGATCCTATCTCACTTGTCAATCTAAAGGACACTGTCAATTACATGTAATTTAAGCTGCAATTTTTATAAATATAACTTGACATTTAAAATATACTTTTTTCCCCTCCACAAACTTCTGCTCCATCTGATTATCCTCAGACCCACATTAATGAATCCTCAAAACTAAAATAAGTAACATCAAGTAAAATAAACGTTTCCACAGAGAACACTGATCCATGGGGAACACCCTGTCTTTTCTGTTTACCTGTATCCAGCCTGCTTATAGCACATTCTTCACCCATGCAGCTCATTAAAGGGTGGCAAGTCAGCCAGAAGCTTACGAGAAATTAAGCAAAAAGGGCTGTAATTGCAATCAATTACTAAAGATGACCAGCCAGAATTTTGAAGAGTCCTCATGCTTCACTGTAGTGTTCTTGTTCTGCTTTCTACATTTTTTCTGAATGAAGACACAGAAACTGAGAGTAACTCTTTGCTAGAAATAGGATTGTACCAATACCACAACGTCCTATTAGACACTGAACATGAGCACAAACACTCCTTACCAAAGCTTACTAGAGAAAACTGATTACCATTGCTTCCATCAAACCAAGATTACTTTCTTTTCATTATAGTGGCCATTTTCAAAGTGATGCTTAAGAATTTACCAGCACAAACTCTGTTATTGGTCGATTGGATTTTTATGACTAATTTCCTCATTTGCTGTTATGAAGAT
>WEIT01015122.1:7142-24097 GCA_013389985.1 Dryoscopus gambensis | reverse complement strand
TCATATGTATATATTTAGGTGTTTATTTTTACTGTTGTCAGTCAAGTTGCTGGCCAGTTTCTGTTAGTGTCAGCAAACACAATTAAACTTTGTTGACAGACACAAAGTCTCCTTAATTCTGTTCATTTAGAAAAACACAGAGTGCAATTAAATCATACTTCGTGTAGGATATTTAGAAAGTCAGAGTTAGGCTGTGATCTTGGTGTATACTATATATTATCAGGATGGTTTGCCAAATGCATTATGTTCAAAGGTCTCATGAGCTAAGTAAGAAAGAGCATCCATCCCTCATATTTTCTAAAAGTGGTGGGATATTTAACCCTAATAACTGTCCAGTTCTTGAGGTCCTATTCCTCTTTTGCATTCCACAGTCTCATCAGAGCATAAAATCTTGATAAGCTTTTGGATATCACAAATTAAATATAGAATGTTAAGTAAGGTGAGGGCTTTTTTCCTTTCAGTCACAATCAATTTCATGCCTATGAGCAGAAAACAGAATAACATCTCACAGTCTGAAATGTGAGAATAAGGAAACCAGGGTCATCCAGCTTATTTTGCAGCCGAGTGGAAACAAAAGTTTCATTTAAAGCAATTTTTGTGTGTTTGAGAATTCAGATTTCAGAGCAATTTTACTGTGCCAGAGTTGATTATTCTATTTATTTGCTTTTGTGATTTACAAAATTTTAAGCAGCACTGAGATGTTGTATGTGTTAGAGTATTATTTCATTTTTCTCTAAATGTCCCCTTTTCTGTAAGTGATTTTCACAACTGGACAGTTCTTTGCAGAAAAGATTCTGCTAGATGTAATCACCTCTGCTTCTTAATATTACACATGCCTCTGGGGGCAAATATTGATACCTTTAAATGAGGTTTGTTCTCTGAATGCATGTGGGTGTTCCACAGTATTACTGAAATTTGGCTGTAGCTTAAAAAAAACCCCAGCTGTTTCAAACACAAAATGTTTTCAGGAGGTGTTTTGTGAAAAACAGGTGTTCCTAAAAGAATGGAAAGGTAAACAACCCACAGCTAAATCCTTGGTCATGCATTTAATCTCATTTTGGTCAAATGTTGCTAGCATAATATTTTGTTCTAAATATGATAACACTGATTTCTGCCACATGCCTGTGGGTCCTATCCAGACATTCTCCTCCTTGATATGAACAGTAACCAACAGAGCAAAGGCTCACTTTAATAAAGATTTGAAAAGAAGGTAAATTATAGAATCAGGAAAAAAGTGATCACAACACACCTGTACTATTTAGTAAGAAGGCATTCAGAAAAAAAAAAGTAGTGCTTTCTCAGGTTGTGTCAACTTAAGAAACACATTTGGGGAGGTCTTGCGCAAACTGTGGAAACACCGTTTTTAGTTTTCTAAACTTATGGTTTTTTCTAACACAAAACATATGAATAAACACATATGAAAATTTAGGTGGCAATGTAAATGGGAGCATGTTCACGGCTCAAGGGAGCACTGAGGATTTAGAAACACATCTAAATTTTGTTCCTTACACACATCTGTAAACCACTTTATGCAGTATGAGAAAAAACAGGATGAACTGAAAGCACTGGACAGTTCTCAGGGCTATGATGTCTTTGCTGTTAGGAAGACTTTGTGGAATAAGTCACATGACTGGAGTGCTAGCATGGCAGGCTTTTCTAGAGTGATAGACAGGGAAGGAAAGGTGGAGGTGAAGGAGTTGCAATGAATGAAAAGGAGAGGTTTGATTGTACAGCCTCATCATTAGTGATGATGTGGCTGAGAGACTCTGGGTTAGGGGGATAATAAGGAGATGAAAGAGGAGATATTTTAGTGGGTGTCTCCTACCAATTGCCCAGCCCAGCTGATAGCATGGATAAGTTATTCTACAGGCAATTAGAAGAAATCTCTAAATCAGTAGCCCTTGTCTGGAGATTTCAACTTCCCAGACATCAACTTGGAATATGATACAGTTGTGACAAGAAAGTCTTTGAAAATCCTGAACTTTGTGAAGATGATTTCTGGTCAATAGTACTCAGTAAGGCAATTAGAAAAGATTCACTTCTAGAGTTGTTATCGTGAATACAGAAGTATTTGTGACTCAGTCCAAACCGTCTTCCCTAACACGTATCTCATATGCACCATAGGGACTTTATCCCCTTCTACAATACATGAAGGTTTTACTGGGCAGGGCAGTTTGATAGGTAGAGCTTCTGGTGTTAACTGTCCAAGTGGCCTATGCTAAATGTACATCCCAGTGTTCAAAGGTCCCACCACCCATTGCTCTCAAACGTGGTTTTTACCTGTCCATTGTACTGTGGTGACATGGCACCCCTGAGAGGACTGAGTCAGACAGTGGGACTCATTTGAAAAATATCCTCATAGACATCTGGGCCAGAGAGCACAGGATTGAGTGGGTGCATCATATTGTCTATCATGCACCAGCCTCTGGGAAGACTCTGCTCGGCACTGGGGCTCTGCACTGGAGGCATTAGGCACAGCATCGCCAGCTGGGCAAGGGAGGGGATTGTCCCGTTCTGCTCTGCACTGGGGCGGCCTAACCTCAAGTGCTGGGGGCAGGTCTGGGTGCCACAATATAAAAGGGACATTAAGTTATTAGAGAACATCCAGAGGAGGGCACTGAAGATGATGAAGGGTGTTAAGGTGGAGCCGTATGGGGAGTGGCTGGGGTCATNAGCACAGGATTGAGTGGGTGCATCATATTGTCTATCATGCACCAGCCTCTGGGAAGACTCTGCTCGGCACTGGGGCTCTGCACTGGAGGCATTAGGCACAGCATCGCCAGCTGGGCAAGGGAGGGGATTGTCCCGTTCTGCTCTGCACTGGGGCGGCCTAACCTCAAGTGCTGGGGGCAGGTCTGGGTGCCACAATATAAAAGGGACATTAAGTTATTAGAGAACATCCAGAGGAGGGCACTGAAGATGATGAAGGGTGTTAAGGTGGAGCCGTATGGGGAGTGGCTGGGGTCATTTTGTCTGTTCAGCCTGGAGAAGAGGAGACTGAAGGGAGACCTTATTGCAGTTACAGCTTCCTTGTAAGGGGAAGGGGAGGGGCAGGCGCTGATCTCTTCTCTGTGGTGACCAGTGACAGAACCTGAGGGAATGGTCTGAAGTTGTGTCAGGGGAGGTTTAGGTTAGATATTAGAAAGAGATTATTCACTTAGAGGGTGGTTGGGCACTAGAACAGGTTCTCCAGAGAAGTAGGCACAGCACCAAGCCTGACATGGCTCAAGAAGCACCTGATGTGATGCATAAGGTTGGTCCTTTGCAAGGCAGAGAGAGTGATTCACGTGCAAGAATGCTTACCATGGACCCTGGGTGACAATGAACAATGGCAGACAGGTTCCCTACCCTGCCACACATTGTTTGGCTGGAAAATCATGTCCATCTTCTCTGAAGCCAGAATCCCTTACCCTTGCCCCTAGCAACTGACATGAGATAGTATAGTATAACAATCTAGACATGCCCACATGGCACCAGGCTCCAGCTCCTCAGGGCTACTGCAAAAATTATCTCTGTCCTGGAAAGAACCAGGACAAGAACTATGTTTGGTCAGTTAACAGAAACCATCAATGTTCCTCATAGCTCAACTTAGAGGACCTGTTCTGTTCAATACTTTTGTACATTATTTGAATGCAGGAATGCAACACACTGTAAAGTTTTTGCTGATGACACAAAACTGGGAGTTGCTGTTGACTCTTGACGTATGAGGGGTCTAGCAGAGGGATCTGTGTAGATTGGAGCATTAAACAATCATCAGTGACATGAAATTTAACAAGATGAAATGCCAGATTCTGCACCTAGGAAGGGGTAACTCTGGACACTAATGTGATCTGGAAGAGGAGTGGCTGGAGATCAGCCCTGCAGAAGAGGATCTGGGGGTGCTGGTCAGCAGCAGGCTCACCATGGGTCAGCATTGTGCCCTGGCAGCCGAGAGAACAAACTACATCCTGGGGAGCAGTAGAACCAGGCAGACAAAAGTAGGCATTATCTTTCAAGAAACTCCCCTTTCAACAAATTCATGGAGAATTCTGGAGGATTCTTGAATCTTTTGATTCAAGAAAACAAATACTGTTCAGGTGTAAAAAAAAATCTGTTGTTTAGATGTAGATACTGGTGATAAATGGTGGTGAACCATTCATTTAAAAGGACAATGCAGAAATCATTTAGCAGTAAACATAAACAGTGTCAGAAATTATAATCTACATATGGGAGCAAAATACATAAATCTTGTAACTGTCTATAAATTATTAGATTTCCTGGAAATAGCTTTATGGAAGACAAAGACCTTTTAATCACAAAACTGTGTCCCTACTATTCTTCTATTGCTGTTTATTTAGTGCCAGTGTGTTAGGAGTAAATTGAAAGACATTGTGATATCTTGATGTTACTTGGTGACATCTTTTAAAGAAATTGAGTGAGATGTTTTCTTTTACGAATTATATGATACAGAAATTCTGGTCTTACGGGAACTTCACTTTATTGAAAGCAATAATGGGTACTGAGAAGAAGATCCTTAGGATGATATAGGCAAAGTGAAATTATTGTTTTATAATCTACAAAGTTGGTCATTGATTTCCATCGAAATATATTTTGATGAGGAAGTTTTGCACATGGGAGAATGAATACTGTTAAAGGAGAGAATAATTTGCTTGTAGAAAAATTGGTGCTAAAATTCATAAAGCTATTAAATGACAAGGGATTGTAAGAGGTTTTTTTCCATTTAGGTTTTTTAACTATGTTTTGCCATGTGTGCAGAAGGCTGACTCTGAATTGTGGCTGTGCTAGCAAGATAACAGCATGAAAAATTACAAGGTGTAACAGATAGCAAAGAGGGGTACAAGATATACAACTTAAAACAATGTTGATTAGTGGTTGGACCAACAACACAACAACGTGGCAAATGACAGAAACAACAAACAGTGTAATAGTAGGAGAAATTAACATGAATTCCTGGTCAAGACAGAAATTACAAGGACAGCTCTATTACAAATAGTAATTAAGGGTATAAATTAGAAAAATTAGGATCTATAGGGAAATAAAAAAAAATCAGACCTGTTTCAAAGAAATGATTGTACAGATTGAGAAAAATTTGGAAGGTGAAAAAAAGGGACTGTAGAAACAGCAAAGTTTGGGTTTCCCCTGAAGTTGTCTTATTTCTGATCAGTGCTTCAGAGGAGAAGAATAACCCTGTTCTTGTGACTATACCTCAGTTTGAATTACCCCTGCAGTCAGGGGATTACTGGAGGCTATGAAGTGCTAGGAAATGTTTTGATGGCAGTGATGGAGCGTCCTGACTATTTAAACTCACATGCATTCTATAAGCATTATTGTACCTTACTAGAGCTACCTACATTTTTTAAAAAGCCTGAAGATTTTCAGCCTCCATCTTCTTCCTGTTGCATGAATGTCCTTTCATGGAACTGGAGCATATAGGGTTTTGTCTCCCCTGCTTTTTTGTGGGAATGGTGGCAAGATTAGGAAGTACCTAAACAAGTACCAATATTTATTGTTATAATTTAACTGTATTGCAGAGGAATAGCAATACCTACAGAATTTGAAGTAAAGCTTCAAACTGTTTGAGACTGCAATAATTTCTGTAAGAAATGTATGACTTGTAGAAAGAAAATAACTGCAGCAAAACCCCCCCAAACAACCCACAGTTTTTCTGCAAAATATACTCACAGCACTGAATTTAACAGCTGCTTACACCAGACTAGACTGGCAAGTCTTTTACCTTGATGTGTCTTAGATACTGTCTCTCTACCAAAAAATCACAGAAGCATGATAATTTGAGATCTTATAAATAAAATTTAGATACAAATACTATTTGCAATAAAATTTTGAATTATGGTCTTAGTTTAATTTGTCTTCGGGAAAATTTAATTCAGAATACAACTGATTAAGTTACCTTTGGAAATTTCTCAGCTAAAAAGTTCTTTTAAAACAAGATTTTGAGCTGTTGAATTCAGATGTCATTTACCCTCTGAAGGGCATTAGTGCAGTACATGTGAACAAGTGTCAACTTGTTTCTTACAGTGAGTGTTGCTCTGTTAGAAAGGATATTACTATCATATTTTTAATAAAAAGGAAATTGGTAGAATATAGTGCTATATTCTGTATTTTCATTCTTTTTTTATTCCCTGCAAGGTACAGTGAGAAAACGAAATGTGACAATACCTGATCCATGCCATTTCTACTGTCTTCCAGGGGGATGTAAATAAGGATCTGTGGTTTTGGCTCCATTCCTTTGTTCTTAATGTTTCACCATCTCCTTACTAGCCTGTGGTTTGAGGGTATGCACACAGAACTCCTACTTTTCCCTGGTAACTCCAAGTCTACTGGGCAGACTAGATATAACTCTCTAGGTGAGCTGCATCTGCACAGTGAAGCTTGTTGAGTTGTTTCAGGACATAGACTTGCGACCTCCACGCCTATCAGTGGGTGCCTTTTAAAGTAGTGAGTAGTAAGTAATCTTTCTCTGCTTCTATTTCTTTCCTATGGACTAGACGACTAACTCTTCTTAAATTTCTGTCTCTTTGTTTTCAGACCTTGCTTCAGAAAGCAGAAGACTTTGTTTCAGATTTTGTTTCAGATAGCAGGTTTTTAGTGGACTTCTTCTGGACCTGAAATAGTATCTGGGTTGTGTCTGCTCTAACTATGAAATGTATGTCTTCAAAGTATGCCCCTCACTGAACTACTATTTTAGTCATGATGCATTGTAGTTAAGGGTCTAGACCTCTTATCTGTGAAGTCTTGATTTTTTGAATTTGTAGATAATTACAGATGAGTAAAGCATGTTTGAATGAGAAAATTATGAACAATTTTCAGGCAGATCGTGGGCAATCCTCAGCACCTCTCTGAGTAACTTACCAACTTGCTTTTGTTCAAAATTGCATCAATCCTTTACAATTGGATCATTTTGGCACCAATCTGTCTATTGACTAAGAGAACAGATAATTTTTAACTATTGTTTCTTTAGTTCTTAACTTACTCCTTAAGGTATATTGACTGAATCGAGAAAGATCAGTCATATTGAAAGAATTAATTTTTCACATAAAGTCATTTTGCACTCCAGTCTTATCAGATTAAACAATTTCTGCTTTAAAATAATGGAAGTTTTAGTAAATTTTACTTTTCCTAAATCAGTAGCAACAACACTGGTAGCATACCCAGTAACAGGAAAAAAGGTCTCAGTTTAGCACTAAAATAATAGTCTTTTGGACAGGGATGTGTGTATTTTTGTATCTGAGGTAATACAAAAGTGTTAGCACAAAAGAGAAAGACAAGAAAAAAACCTTGTCACATATTGTTGCAAAATAAGGAGATACTTNGATGAAAGATAACACAGATGTACCAGAATAAGGGAAAAAATTGCTTTTCCTTGTCATATCGTTAAATTAAGGTGAAGATTATGGCACATTTTTTACCATTACTGTGACTGAGGAATATAGAAGATACAGAAATTTTCCCTCATTATTTAATCTCTAAACAAGTCACAGCATAAACCTCCAATGCAAACCTGGATTTAGGGGCTAAAGTTTTCATAAGCTGTCTACTGTTTGGTTCTGATGGATTGCTTCCTAATTAAGAGAGTAGAAAACAGAATTGATTTTTCAATTGCTACCTAATTCAAATCAGAAATAAGCATCAACTTCTGTTTCTTTTGCACTAGAGCAACTATTTAATGGTTCCTGCTCAAAGAACAAAGGTAGCACAATCTTTCCCCAATGTAATAGGTTGCTCTGTGCATTGCAACATAGAAAGAGCTATTGCTTATCTATTTTGTCTCAAGGCAGAAATAATATTGGTTTTAAAATGTATCACACATTCTTCCCTTCTCCAATGACCCTCTCATCTTTATATTAAGAAATAGAAACTTTTGTCTTATTAAAAAAATATAGCAATGAAAAAAAGTAAAGTCTTCTTTACTTTACAAGTATCTGCAGCCTTAATGTAACTGCTGAGCATTTAACTGGTGTCTTCATCTAATCAATAGCTTTCAATCCATGCATATTTTACATTGGGAAGCTTTTTCAACTACTTTTGGGCATATCCTATGTGTGAACCTGCTGTGAAAAATTTATCTCTAAATTATCACTAGATATTAAAATTTTATATTTGAGAAATATGATATACGGAAAAACTAAATTTTCAATAAAAGAGTAACTAATAAAGATTAATCAAATTAGTCATTCAGTCACTAACCTGAGTTTGAAGAAATTAGCTCTTCTGGAGAATATTCCAGCAAGAGAATTATCAAAAAAATCATCAAAAAAGAATTCATCAATACTATGTCTTCTCAGATTACCTGAGTAAGATCAGTATTTTCCAAATGAATTATTTAAGTTGTGAATCAATTTGAGCAGCTGTGATTAGAAGTGGATAAGGAAGTTTGTTTTTTTCTGCTTGCAGTCAGAAAAGTAGATTGTAGTGCTCTACACATGAGCAATAAGAGGTGACAACAGGTGATGAGCTGTTTTATTAAGGAAGATGACCTTATTTGCCCTCCTATATAGATCAAATGTATCCTTATTTCTTCAATTAAACTTCTGTTTTAGAGAACTATTATAAATTTAGACGAGCTTATAACTGACAACGGACACAAAGAATACTGAATTTACAGGCTGCGACGAAAGCCAGCTCATTAACTGTCTTGAAATCAGCTCTAACTGGGTAAAAGGTAATTCCAACAGGGGGAGATTGTGACACAAAGCCCACCTATCCACAAAACTCACCAAATCAAAAGAAGAGAAAGACTGAACATGATGATTTATTACATCAGAAGCAAGGGAATCCTTCAGCTCTAGTGACCATGAGGTGGTGGAGTACAAGTTTCTGAGAGGAAGAAGCAGGGTGAAAAGCAAGATCACAATCCCAGGCTGCAAAGGACACGACTTAGGCATGGAACCACTTAGAAGAATCCAATGGGAAACATGAATGGAGTGGAGTGGTTCGGGAGAAATTGTTTGATTTACAATGATTGTGTCCTCCGAGTTCAATATTGATCTACTCTATTCTTGAGCTTGAATGGGGAAATTCAGGAAATCAAAAAAGACAGCAGGAGGCCTGTGTGGATGATCAAGAATCTGCTGACAAAATTCAGAAAAAAACAATGAGTCATATGAGAATGAGAAGCAGGGTAAGATGACCCAGGAGAAATATAGATCCTTCTCGAAGATGAAGAGAGGGAGATAAGAAAGACAAACTTCATCCAGTTTAGGTTGGGTGAGGAATATAAAAGGCAACAAGACAGGCTTCTGTAGGTACATCAGCAGCTGTACCGTTCCACTATAAGAAGGAGGAGCCAGCAAGGATTCTTCTATAGATTTTTCTGACGAAAAATCAAGCAGAAACACAGCAATATTATATCTGAAAACCATTTATTGAAAGAAAAAGGGGGGGGAAAAGGGGGGGAGGGGGAAGGAATGGAAGACAGGGGACAGCTTTACCACGGAACCCTGGCTATCTACAGGCATCGATTTGGCGGATGGAGCACGCATGTTTCGAACCGCAATGTATTTGTGTAGCCTTCATGGCGAACTGGGCGTGATCTCCAAGCGGTGGCAGTGGGCAGCGGGTGAAGCTGGGCACAGGCAGCGGCCATGGATGGGACCTGGAAGCTAGGTGCGGGAAGCAGCTGGAAGCTGAGTGCAGATGGTGGCCACAAGATCTTCACGGTGATAAGCTAGCTCCCAAAATTGGCACAGCAGGGTGAAGCAGGCACGGGCAGGGAAATAGGACCACAGAGAAGAGGGCATGAAGGTAGGAGCAGAAGGGACCAAGCTGACCCCCTGCAGTGACCCAAAGCAAACAAAAAAGACCTCTTGGTGTGGCAGCTAGCTGCCTTTATGTGCTCCCAAACTCCTCCCCCAACTTGGCTTCATGGGCCCGTTTTTGGCGGGCATTTTCTCGGGCATCCAGGTACTTCCCTTCACCAGAAAGCATGTGGGGGAGGGGGCCCAGGGCGGGGGGCAGCTGCTCGCAGTCTAATCATGGAAGTTTTCTCTGCCCTGATTGGCTGCCAAGTGAAGCCTCTCTGGGGACAGGGCAACACAGTTTTTTTATAGGAATTTTTCTTCACCTCGTTTGTGACATATGTTGAGGCATATATGTATTGGTCCCTCTTAGGAACAAAAGAAAGACCAATGCACAAGAAAGTGCTGAAGGCCACCTGGGCAGTAAGGAGACCTTCAGAAAAGGACCTGAGGTTTCTTCTGAGGACAGGGAAATGAACATGAGCAAGTAAGGTGGCCTGGCATCAAAGATAGCCAACAACCTCATGGGCAGCATTAGAAGCACCATTGCCAGCAGGTGGAGGCCATCCTTCCCCTCTGTCCAGCATTGGTGAGGCCACTCCTGGAGTGCTGTGTCCAGTTCGCAGCTTCCCAATACAAGAAACATGAACATATTGAAATCATTCCAGCACTCACAAAGATGATGAAGGGACCAGAACATCTCTATTATGAAGACAGGCTGAGAAGTCTGGGACTGTTCAGCTTGGAGAAAAGAGGGCTCAGAGGGAGAACTTATCCATTTGTGTAAGTACTTGAAGGATGGGCATATATAAAATAGTGCCAGGCTTTCCTCAGTGGTTAGGGATTAGAGGCATTACATAATTATTGAAATATAAGTAATTGCACTTAAATATGAAAATGTTTTTACTATGGGGGTGTTTGAGCATTGGTGCAGTTTGCCCAGAGAGATTGTGGAGTCTCCATCATCAGGAATATTTAAAAACAAACACTGTTCAAGCAAACTTAATGGTAGGTGGCGTTTCTTCGACCCAGGGCTTGACTAGATGATCTCCAGATGGTTTGCCATCCTCAGTGATGGCAGCTCTGTGCAGCTGATACGTCTGAATTCTGTGAGAATCAAAGACTTTCTAAAACACTGGATACAGTGTTGAGGCAGCTGCATGCCTTGAAACTTCATTCTTCTCTTTAAATTGGTCCTTTTGTCCCATGAAGTGTACATGTACATATTTGTTTATTTTTAATCTGTTTGTGCATACTTGAAATACAGAAAGGTAATTTGAATTCTTCAGCAAGAAGCACATCATGGTAAGATAACAGCCCAGAAGATGACTCTGGACTTGGTTCCTTTCCAACACAACTTAGATTTTCATGCAGTTTATTTAAATATGCATGAAGATTAGCTAAAGCAATACCTATACAGTGTTAAGAGATAGACATGACAAGGGAATAGAGAGACTGATAATATTGGAGGGCTATGGGGAGACAAGAGTATTTGCTTTAAATTGACTTTAAAAACTATTTCAGCATAGCTATAATTAATTCAGTGACACTACACTGATTTCCTCCTAGGAGCGTTTGGTCCTAAATATTGAAGTGTATGGGAATTCTGAAATTGTATCCATAGCTAAAAATTCTGCAAAGTATTTTATCTCCTCTTGAACATTCTCTTCTTGGTTGCTCCTTGATTCCTGCAGCTGCCTTAAACTCTCAGTTCTTCTGAAGCTAGCATAACTTTCTCTGTCTTTAACCAGGCTTTTAAAAAGGGAAGATTCTTAGTGTCTACTAAAGATAAACTATGTATAACTTCTTCTAACTGATATTTTCCACACCAATATGCATTATTTTATAGGACATTGTGATCTCAGCCCATCAACTATTTTGAGCTAATAATAGGAGTAATTTATATGTTTTTAAACAAATGTGGAAATATTTGCAAGGCACAACTTTCCAGTGATATTTTAAGTAAAATAAAACCGTAAGACATTGCTATAAGATACTCTGTCACTTATGATGTCATTTATGGTCAGAGAAAATGAAATTTAAAAATTATAAAATAAATAATTTGGAATGCTGACCTAAATTCTACTATTAAGTAAAAAAGGTGACTGAAATGCTAAAACCCTAAAAAGGACATTCTCATCTAGCTGAGGAAACAACTACAGATAAAAGGCAGGAATATGAGTTATAATAAACTTGTGCTAGACTCTGGTTGCAACATAATAGGAACATAATTTTTTTCCAAGTTTTTTGAATAAAATGTAAATTGATTTGAATTTTCTAGTCTATTAAATAACAGAGATTCATTTTCATTTTATTAGAAGAGTGTTAGAAATGGCTCTCCTTTAAAAACAGAGAAAATAACTGAAAAAATAGGATTTGTTGATTCTGGAACTGATTATTATAGTGCATGAACTAATGATGAGTGACTAGTGCTAGAATTAATTAATACCACTTTTGATAAAGTTTCTGCATCATATTATCATATTAGTATCACTCTAAAACATTTTTTTTCCCAGAGTAGTATTGCAGAGAAGATTTTCTACCCATATAAATCACCATAACCTCTATGGAGTGAGTTTGTAAATAACAGCTGAATGACCCACTCTTTTTATATTAATTGTGTGTAGACTAGCTTTAAAAGGCCAGTCTTTTTTTAACAGGTAGGTATTATTTTTACTCCTACAAACTATAGACCAAAAATATGATTCTCCAAATCACTGAAAAATCTTTCTAGTCCTACCACATGATATGAATTAAATAGATTGGTGAACGCTTTCCGGGTTTTTCCCTAGCCGAGCTCACAAGCCAGAGGCAGCGCGGTGGCATCTCCAAAGCATCCTCGCCGCTCAGCCAGCAGCAGAGGAAACGCAGGGGAGAATCACGGAGCCGGGTGAGAGAGATGCGCTTTTTTCCTCTTCAGGCGGCTCGGCCAGGTAGCCTGATTTTAAGGCAAAAGCGTTCCCCAAGAACAAAGGAGGTGGAAAGGACTCAGTCCAAGAAGCTGTTTATCCGAAGGAAACAGGAACTAGACGGGCCTTGAGATGGGCGGAGAGCACGTTTTTCAAGGNGGCGGAGTTGTAACACAGAAGCAATGCAGAACCGAACTTAAGAGAACTTTCCAGACCAAGGGGGAGAACAATCTTCAGGGTCCCACCCAGGGGGCTGCGGCTTATACCCTTGTGCCGCCCACGGAACCCCCCACAGACCCACTGTCTGAGGCGGGGAAATCCACCCACTATCTGGCCAGGTTTTGGCTGGCAATGCGGGGCTGCAGCCTAAGAATAGGCTGAGCCACCCCTACAGATTGGTTTCCTTGCTGGTGTGTAATGTTACAAGGATACGTAGTTCTTACTCATTCCAATATGGATGTGATCATTTCCGGCAGTATTAATTCACAGAGCCACTTTGGAGAATATTGAACCATATTTTTTCAACTACCTAAATACATAAAATTCACACACTGATGTTTATGTCAGATTCCTAATGTGTACTATCCCATCAGAGATCCATAGACCATGAATATTTTAGATGTCTGTAAACATGGGTGATTTGAAGCAACTGAGCATGAAAGACTTTGAAACTGCAACCTCTTAAAACTCTAATGAGCAGCATACTCTTTAGATTAATTCTTATAATTTTGTAGACTGCTTCCTTTCCAAATAAGCCTACTCTGAATTCTTAAGTCTCGGATCTGTATTCTCAGGTGCCATGAACTTCATTAGAGAACAACCTTGAAAATCATGTAAATTATTTGTGCACCTCATATGACTTTTTCTTTCTCAAGATAAAGGGCAAAGTTCCAAGTGTCGCTGGATAGCATAGAATAGTAATTTTTCCAATTTTTATTTATTTATTTAATCAATGGTTTTAAAGCATCATGAGATAACAATTTATGACACCATGGAGGAAGTATCTGTGAGATATCTCACTCTTCTACATAACTTCTCCAACAAAACATGTAGGAGACTGAAAATTTTGTGAAATTTAATAAGAGATTTTAGCAGGCTGCTGTGATTGTTTTTATGATATTGTTCCTATGTGACCAGACACTTCTGCTTATGGAGCAATTACAAGGGAAAAGCACTGACAGAAGAACAGGTCTCAAGGTATTTCTTAGGAACTCAGGATTTAGAAGTAATTAAATCCCTTTTTCTTTTTTTTAAAATTCCGAATGAAAGGGAATTAATTGACTGAAGTTTTAATGATGCCAGAAAAGACCTCCAAAGAGCTCAGATAAAACTAAGTCAGCTTTACTGCTCTAAGATAAGTTAACATAAATGCAACCTTTTTTTGTGTAATGTCTTGCATTGTTCCTAAACTGGTTAAAGCACTTCCTCACACTATCAGGAAAATAACATGTATTTATCAATCACTTTAGGACTATTATGACTTATATTTGACTTTGATAGCTTGCTTTTTATGTTCATGGTAGGTGAGCATTTGGCTTTTCAGTGGTCAAACAGAGCAGTCCCCTTCCCCCTTCTGGCACTTCCCATGTCCATGGGATCAACCAACAGAATGGCCACTCATTTGTTTGTCAGCAAGCAGCAGCAGTTCCTTCTTCTACCTCATCTCCACAGACAGGTGCTTTTCCTATTTTTTTTCTAACCATTGACTTTTAGGTTGGGGGAGGAGAAAGAATATTGAGGAACCTACCTCTTCATATCTGTGACATGTTTAGTATTCTGTTCTGTTTTGTATCACTTTTGCTGTCCCTTCCTACATTGCATTGATGATCTCTGATAATTACAATATCCAGGTTTGAAATGGATGAAAGAAGAAACAGCAGTTAGATGAGATTAATAACTGTTCAGGTGTGGCAGGAAGGAATCTCTGGAAGCTTTATGGAAGTGAAAAGATTTTAATAGTTTTCTGTTTAAATATTTCATTATTGTTTCAATAACCTTGTTTGCATTTTGAAGGAAAGAAACTAAGCATAACTTTTATGACAGAGACTATAACTTTTATAAGTAATGAGAGACTGGAAGCCTAATAAATCCTCCAATTATAGGTGACATTATCAAATCTGTTTAACAAAAGTTTTGGTAATCACCAAAGAGAGAGAGAAATCCTTTAAAATATGGATGTGCTCTTTGATCTGTCGAAGACCACGGTAAGGATCCTCAAGATTACTGGGCCACACCTCTCCTGCACAAATAATCAACCAAGGAACAACTTTATCCTTGTGCAAATTTCTGTATACCCTGCATCTTACTGCAGCATGTTGCTATTTTGTTTACAGATTCTGCTGCTCAAAAGAACTGTACAAACAAAACAGAGGGAATAGCTGAAAGACTGCTTTCTCACTGAAAATTTTGTCTCCTCTTAGATAGGCTATTCATTCGAATCATGAGCCATTTCCGCTGTATTTCATGCTCTCAACCCTTTCCACAACCACTTTTTTTCTTTTACAGGGCCAGGAGACTGCCAGTATCACTGAGATCAACGCCATCTCTCTTCAGCTGTAACTGGGAAATACACAGCTGAAGTAATATCAGAGTTGCTTCAGTTTCATCAGCCTGATATTTCTTATTGACAGAGTACATCTTCACAGAGCCATCTTCAAATAGTTTACAAAACTCTGTAGCCTTCAGATACATACTTTATCATAGACTTTGGTAAGTGAAATTCTTTCAAAAATAAACAAAATAGATATTATCTAAAAACATACATCTAGCAATATTTCCATCAGAATAACTTCCTCTGGAAACACATATTGATGGAAAAAAATTATAAGATTTCATCTAGCAGTACAGCAAGGTCTTAGATGAGATCTGTCCCCAGTCCCAAAATATTTGACAAGTGACACAGAGGCTTCTGGCGTCTCTATTTACTGACTTACATAATGTAAGTGATANGTTCTACATTATAGAACTCATATTTTGCTGGGAGAGTTTCCTAATTATGATTTGATGGGGAAGCAGAAACATGCAGGGTGATCTGGAGAGCATGACAACATTGAAAATTGAGTAGTTTGGCCTTCAACTTGGTTTTCTTGAAGGTGAGTGAAAGCAAAAAACCCTTGGTTTAATAAGGTCTGAATATTGTACCTTGTCTTCTACTCCAGTTTGAAATCCTGCAAGAAGCCTTTCCAGGTTAGCCTTGCTGTTTCCATTCTGGACAGCTCTAACCATTTAGGTTTATTTTCCATCACAATCTACGAATAACAGATTACAGAAGGGAGAAAAGTTACTGCACAATAGTATCTGCAGACAGAGGAAAGAGGAGTGAGAGGTAAAACAAGCGTCTGACAATCACTCCTAACATCAGTTTTATTCTTAAATTTTCCAGATTTTCCTTTTACAATGAAACAGAGATATGAGTACAGCAGTGTATTCATTCTTTGTGAGCTGGCAGGAGATTTACGAGTTTTTCGGTAAAGCAAATACAAATGTCATGACCTGAGAAAAAAAACAAATGACAGAGTGAAACACTCAATATGACAAGTCTTTTACTAAGTCATATTTGAACTTGAACTTGTAAGACTGGTTTTTGTATTAAATATAGTTTTTTCTGTAGTCACACCAATTTATGTGTATATAAAAGTATTTTTGTGAAAGCATAAAGATGTCAAAAGAAAAATATGCTATTGTTTTAAGGAAAACAATAGCTTAAAGCAGAATGGTTTAGTGTTCAAGTAGTATATTACAGTAGAAATATAAATGTAAATTTTTTTACTATTCTCTTTGGATTGATTAACAGAGTGATTTTGGTTTGGAGTTTTTTTCTCTTTCTTCCCAATTATGTTCAGTAAGAAATGTATTAAAATTTTAACTGTAAAAACATTATTTTATAAACATCTTTGAGTTTTTGGCATACTTGAAGATCTTTGAAAAAAAAACCCTCTGCTATTAGAAACCCTATAATATTTGAAAATCTACACCATTAGTACTTTAGACAATTAGAATAATCAGAACTTCTTTCCCCTATCACTTGTGCACATTCTTCAGTTAAATCATAAGAACTAGGTTATTCTTACTGGTTTATTATCTTATACAAAAATACCACTATGAGGACAGACCTACAATAGAAACTATATATTTTCTTAAACTACTTGTTTGTCCTGTCAGTTTCAACTGTAAATTACAGAAACTTTCAGACTGATATCCTGCTTAAGCATGAGTGGATAAGGAGCTACCTATGTTCACTAAAAATGATTGTTATTTTATCTTATGTTTCAGAAAAGCTAACAATTATCTT
>WEIT01015121.1:367941-380442 GCA_013389985.1 Dryoscopus gambensis | reverse complement strand
GTCTGCCTGCGTGTGTGTGCGTGTCAGCCGCTTCTCTGACCAAAGCTGCTGCTGCTGCTTCACCCCTATGGGAGTCTGATCCCTGCGGAGCTGCTTCCTCCGAGGAGCCCCCCAGAAATGGAGGCTCCAAGAACGGGGCAGACCGGGGGCCTTGGTGCATCCGAGCTGTCAGCTGGAAGGGCAGCGGCCCCGCGGAGGCGACTCCAGACCCCATGGAGACATCTTTGGGAAGGTCGCGGTGCCCTCAGCCACCAGGCCACAACGGTTCGTAAGTGTGCCTTGTGATGGAAGGGATATTTGAAATGTGAAATGATGTAGCAGAGGTGGGACGCAGCTGGAGGTGTCTGTGGAGGAGCTGGGCAGCTGAAAAGGTAATTTGTGTCATATGGCCTGGAGTGCAAGTGCTTTATTTGGTTTTTGGAGAGGTAGAGTTTATGGAGAGTTAACCCCCGTCTGAACTAAACCATTAAAAGGCCTTTCAGCAGGGCCTGAAGATCCACATGCTCAAGGGGAAAGAAACCATGATCTCAGTGTTGCCTTGAGTGCTGTTTGTGCACTGTGTGCTCAGGCCTCTGAACACTGTCAGCCCATCAAATGATGCTGGGGCTGCAGAGGTAATGGCCACTGGGAACAGGAGAGCTGGACTAGAATGTTTTGTCAGAGCAGAACCACCAGAGGTGACACTGGGACACCCAGTGGATGCCCAGAGGACATCGTGGAGAAGCCCAGAAATAGCCAAGGCCCTGTCAGAAAAAGGATGTGAAAGTGATTTTCTTCAGATTGCAGCCTGGGAAGCTTTAAAGGCAAAAAAAGTCTCAAAGCTTATTCTGTAGAAGTAAGGAGGAAAAAAAAAGGAGGAAGAAATAAAGGACAAACTGGGATAAGACCAGCAGCTGATCTCTGTCCAGCTTCTCAGTCTGACAGGAGAGTACCCTTCCCAGGGGCTTCTTAGAACCTCAGCTCCCTGAGAGTCACAGAGCAGGGTAATTACACTCTGATAAGCACTGTCTTTGCTCATTTGCAGTTACATACCACTGTTCCTCATTTTCTGCTCTGAATACTGGGACAGAATCAGCACCCCACAGCACCTGCAGTAGTCTGTAGCTCCAAACTGGTTGCAGTTAAAAGGAATGATGTGTAATTCTGGCATGTGCACCTCAAAAAAGTGCTTTAGGAGCCTAAGGTAAAAAATAAAGGCAGGAGATGCCAGTGTTGAGGAGCCCCATATCATCCAAAGCTTCTTGTGGGCTCACCAGGGTAAATACTACAATCCACATTATAGAAGAAGCCAATACCCCCAGTAATAGTTTTTTCTGGTATTAAGAAAATCCTGAAGTAACCACCATGGAAACACCAGCAGTGACTGGAAAGGGAAGGGATATATTCATCTCCAGGGAGCCCTGCAGTGAACTGAATAATGCATTCTGGGCTGCTTATATTTTTAGGAGTTTCCTGTGCTGCTTACAAATTGCTCCGCAAAAGTGAATCCTCAATAGCATGTGCTGGGAAAGACTGTTGTGTCCTCCACAAACGCAAGAGAGTCCCCTGGGAATCCTACCCCAGCCGGCTCTCCTTCCCCCTGGGGCACACAGAGGTCGAGGCAAAGGAGAGGATCCACTCCTTAACCATTGCCAGCCTTCCAATTCAGCAAATATTCTCCCAAAGGAGTCTGAGCAACACTCGAAGAAGCTGGTCCCGGCTCTCAGCAAGACCCCAGAGTCCTTCTGCAGCCTGACTGGCCTGTCGGCTGGGCACGAAAAACTCCCCGGGGCATTGCTGGGTCATGATAATAAATAAATATAATACATAAAGAAACAAATTTAATTACTGACCAGAGGACAGTTTTAGGATATTTTCCCCCCCCATACATATCTTTACTTTTTTCTCCTTTCTAAAAGAGGTACTTAAATCATGCCAATGAATAATAAGGATGCTTGCCAACTCACTTTACAGCAATTTCCATTTCAGTCCCAATATTGTCTTCAAACATACTTTTCCCTTTATCTGTGGAATGGCCTGTTCTGCACAGCACCTTAAATAGAAAGTGCTATGCCGGCTAAATGTTGCCTTTCAGTTATTACAGTAAATATCTGACAGTGAGGAAAATAAGAAAAGAGGCGGGGTGGGGACTGATCTGCTTGTTACACGTGCCTGACTTGGCACACAAAGCTGTGTCAGTCCATTAGCTGCTCTTAATTTCCTTGTTCTTCATGGCAAAGGTGGCCATAATTGGTGGAGCTGCTGGAAATACCACATAAATGGGGTGAGTCACACTCAGAGCTGTCACTGTAATAAAATCCCATTTAGAAAATGCCCCCATCACCCAAGGCAAAAAGCAAGCTCTGGAGCCTGCCCTCGCCCTCTTTGCTCCTGTAGGGATGCGTGACCCATCAGCATCAGCCAGGAGCACAGATCTGTCCATCTCTGAAGGCTGGTCAGGATTTGAAAGGGATATCAATTCTGATGGCCTATAATCAATTCAGATAAAACAGCCCTTATTTTGATTTTTTTTGGTGGGATTTTTCAGATTGGACAGGAGCCAAGGAAACAGAGATAACTATAAAATGAAAAACCCTCTCATGCTATTATCAGTATCATTAATGTATATGTGTTTGAGGAAGTGATGTGAGAAGAAATAAGCAGAGCTACCTTGGGGAGGCTTGGCACAGCAGGAGCCTTTCAATACTTAAACCCAGATGCTGAAAAGCCTGCCACAACACTGGTCCACTGAATTCCATGGCTCTTGGGCTAAGATGCAACTCATTTTAACAACAAGGCTTTTCACTCTTTAATAAATTTCCAATAACCAGCGAGAACAAGCTGCATAGGTATCTCTAAATATTTTCACTGAATCAAGTAGTCCTCAGCATGCCAGGATTAATCCCAGCCTGACACCAAGCGTGAGGGTGGATGCCCAGGTCCTTGCCCACCTTCCAACCTCATGTTTGCCTAATTGTGCCCAGAAGCACAATACAAAACCCACCAGCAAATCAGGGTATGCTGCTGTGAATTCTAAGGATGCGTTGAGTCCTTCTTAGGATAACAAGGAGGATTTTTGGTGGAGGGTTTGGTGTTTCCTAAAAGGACCAGGCTGGTTAGGTAAGGTTTGTCACTGAAAGGGCTGGATTAGGAGTGTTTTGCAGCTGTGCCTCCTAAAATATTTACTCAGTGTTCACTGGAGCTGTCTGAAAAGCCATCAGCACTCTAATCTTCCTGAGCAGCCTGAGTGAGCAGTGAAATGAAAGACTTCAGCAAAGGCCTCAAAACATTTGGTGAGATTAATCTTGTCACTTATAAACACCTCTTGACTCTGTAGCGGGTTGAAGTGGGGAATTTGAGACTGGTGTCCTTTTCTGAGAGACCAACAAAAGCCATTTTCCCCAATTATCACAGAAGAAAAGAAGCACATCCTGGATGATTATGGTAGGAAACCCCGTAACATTAGGGAGAAATCTAACCTGCAGATATGGGGGGGAGAGAGGCACAATGTGTTTGGTAGCTCTCCACTCAAGCAGGAATTACTTCAGTGAGGAAAAGCTCTCCTGGAAAACAGAACATCCAGGGTAAGGTCCGTGATCTCCCAAAGGCTTCTACCCGCCCCTCAGCCAGGAGGTTTTGTTGGGGTATATTTGGGCAATGATATTTTCTTGGTTACAGAAGAAAACAGATGAGGAATATCCCGCCGTCTTCCCAGCAAAAGCTAATCCTATAACCTCAAGAACTGGTTTTTAGTTTTTTAACCCTCCAATGAGATCACTCTTGTTATAGCCTTGCCAATCTACCAAGCGCCTGGAACTCATCGCTAAGCCAGGAGCAAGACTAATTACCAAGAGCACCACGTCCAAAGAAATGAGTAACACTCAGACTCCAGACCAGCAGGTCAATTCAGCAAAGCACTTGAGCACACAGAACCAGAGCTCATCAATCTAGCAGGCTCAAAACATTACAAGTTAAGGACGCGCAGAAGTGCTCTGCCACACAAGGGCATTGTGATCAGAGAATATCATCTGACCGAACCAACTCTATAAACCTGACACTTGGGTGCCTCCCTCCTCCCCTCAAAGCCTTGCAGGACACAGTAAATTAAGAAGTCAGAGTGACACTAGGGAAGAAAAAGAACTGCAGTGAATCACGACGGCCGCTTCTGGCTCTCACCATTGCTTGCACCGGGCGAATAAGCACCTCAACATCTCTCGCAAGTAACAAACACCCTGAATTTGGGCTGTAAGCACAGCCTGAACAATTGGTGCCAGTTATTGTGACAGCTACAATGAGCCAAGGAAAGCAGGACTTTGGCTTGAAACCAAGAGCAGGTTCTGAAGATTAAGATATTTTAGCAAAGGAGGAGGTGTAGCAGAGAGAGCAAGAAAAAGACAAAGAAGCAGTAGAATGGAAAAAAGGTAGTGGGATGTGAGCCTTCATAGGAATTCACAACAAGACAAGCTATGGTGGTTATTGTGTTCTTTTGTGAAGGGCCACAGCAGGAGCAGGCAGCAGAGGGAAACTCTCCTTTGCAGCATCGTTGACCTCCCGTCCATGAAATATCCTCCTTTTTGCCAAGGTGCCTCTGTAACACTGTAGTTAATTTGTGCCTCCTTTGTAATACATTATATCTTTGTGCTGGCCTGAGTCAAATACAGAACCTCACAGTATGAATAATCCCATTTTTTCTGCAGGATGAGACGATCTAAATAACACAATTAGATCTCACCGTCTCCGTGTCAGCAGTGTTGCAACAGTTTTTTTAGTTGTTCTAAAATATTTATCACTTTATCAACCCCTCCTCCTATGCAAAGAATAACTACCATCAGAAGCAATCTCTATTCAGTATCACTGATACTCTGTACTGCTTTTGACTCTTAACAGCACACAAACAAAATCAATTCCCCGAAACATCAGTAATGTAAGAACATCTCATCCAAAGGTGTTTGCTCCTTTTGACAAACTTGTAATATAGATATAACTCACACAGATGCCCATTGCTCCCACTTTAAAATTAAATTGTTATTCAGGGCTGCTAGAAAGCACCAGATGAAGAGGACAGTGATGGATGATGCACTATTAAACATATTCCAGCATGGAACCTTTTTTACCCTGCTCCCCTTCCCACCTCAGCACGGTGTGCAATAATCCACAGCAGGTCTTTGTGCAGTTTGAGTTTTCTACTGGCTCTCACTTCCTTTCACAATGTTTCTCCATAGAAGAGAAGCATGGCTTCAGGATACAGGCAAGTGGAAGAAACATAATATTTTGGAATAATTGAAGCTGGGAAGACCTCTGTGGGTCAGCCGGTACCACCCCTGACTCAAAGCAAGGGCAGCTTCAAAGTTACATTAGATAAGATGGCAGTAGTGATTATTTAAGACCCCTGTGGTCTGTCTGCATAAAGTCAGCTCAGGCTGGCTTGTTTTACTCTGTCCTTAGCCTTGCTATAGTCAGAGCACCTCTTCATCCCAAAGGGCTCCATCTTCTCTCTAAGCCAAGACGCAACTCCAAAGGAACAAAATTTCCTAAAGTTTAGAGACTCTGTTCAGAGCAGGATAAAAAATAAAGCAGTAACCAAAGGAGGAAGACTCAGCCAAAGCCAGCAGGCAGGACCACACTCGAATCAAGACTTTGTGCAGTTCCCGGTTTGCCACCAGCTCAGCACACATCCTTCTCTTCCAGCAACACTCACCTTAATAAAACACCAACATTCCAGCAGAGAAAATCTTTCCACTGACAGAAAGTTTTCCAGACTCAAAAAACCTAAAATCGTGTTTCATCTGGCTGTAATTTTTTGTCTCCACCAGCTCAGGGTAGACCAGAACAAGGCACTCCCAGGTGAGAAGTTCTGCATCCAACTGCAAGGCTTCCTTCACTGCCAGCAGCACTTGGTGCCTCCCCCTTTATAGGAAAATAACCATTTTAATTAGCACCCGAAAACAGCAGAAATGAAGCTACTTACTTCCTGTGTAAAGTTTGATTTTGTATAATTTATTTTTTACATTTTTCTAATTGAATGAATATTAATTATCTGGTGTTTAATGCAGAAGATGAAGGCATTAAACCCTCATTAACAAACACTGAGTCCATTCATCCCCAAACACTTCACATGTGCAGCATTAAATGATCAAAGGAAAAATCTGCTATGGTTTATGTCATTTTCCAGTGGAAAAAAGGAAGCAATAAAACTGTTTTATCAGCTAATTATCTGCAGAGTGACACACGGCTCTGCAGGAACCCAGGGATTGGACGTGGGTCCCAGTGAGGCACTGGCAGGCAAAGTTATGTAGTTTTCTTGCCTGCAGCACCATCCATGGAGGGCCAAATGAGCTGGATCATGGAGCGGGAAAACAAACGTTGGCCCCTATGGCATCACATGGAACTCACTGAAATGGGCACTGGGGAGATGAACACAGCAAGGTTTCAGAACTGGTGGGATCATCTCTGCCACAGGCAATGAGCCTCACTGGAGGACTGAGGGCAAGAAACTTTGCTGGGCTAAACCTTGGTAGTGTAAAGAGGCTTTACTTGTTGTTCCACAAATCATTATTTTCAAATGTTATTATTCACAACTATTATTATTCACAAATATTATTACTAACCACGTATAGTGATTAAAATATCACCCCTTGGAGGGTCGTCCATTCATTAGGCACAGGGATGTTTCTCTTCCAGCGTGAGGCTGATGAGGGGCAGTAACTCTTTTGCCACTTGCAAAAGGTTCCCCCAGCTGCTAAATCAGCTGCAGGTATTATGGCCAGAGCTCCTGAGCAGGGAAATGAAGGATGAGTCCAGGCTGCTGGCAGAGACTCCCACAGCTCATTCAGTTTCTGGTGAAGGGAGATGTGTCAGATCCTTCACTGCTTCGATTTGCTTTAAGTACAAACACTGGGAGATGTTGCTGTCCTTCAGAAAATGGAGCATAGATGGAATGTACTAAAAGTGTCCCAAAAAGTTATTCAGTAATTTTTAAAATGTTTCTTCCTTGTCATGTAATCTATAATTTAATTGGTGGCAGGTTGTCATGAAAAACCTATAAACTATAGATTTATACACAGGAGAAAAATAACAACTTCATTCTTAAAGCAGCAGAGCTTGTTCCTCTTGAGCTGGTGGGGTTGCCATCTGCTGATAGTTCCCTGGAATGTCACCTGTTCCTTTAAGTATGTTTAGATAAGTGAAACAGTATGTCTTCATGACTTCCCCCCATTATGATTTATTTCAGCAGGCTTTACATTTCAAAAACCGTTTCATTCCTCCAATAGAAATCTTTTGTGGGTGTGAAATTTGGTTTTATATCTGCAAGTAGACGTTACAGTAAAAAGTGGCAACAGCAATGAACTATAAATCATGAAAATAGCCTAGAGAAGTGAGTCTGAGAACCAAAAGAGGAGGTGACAGTGCAGACATTTAAAAGCTCAGAGAGAAAAATAAGTCTTGTGAAGCCTGTTCCATATCAACAAGAGAAGAGTGAGCTGGTGGAGAGACAGGGAAGGGAAATGTGGAAATGTGGCAAAAAGAAAAAAAATACAACTCAGGAAGCCAAAAACATAAAATTCCTCTGCCGCACTTCTTCGGGGAGGACGAAACACAGAACTGATTCAGCCAAACTCCAGTTTCACTGATGGATCTGGTGTCAAATCCTAAGTCCTGAGAAATACAACCAGCAGTCACCCACAGTGGGAGCCCAGAGGGCAGAGAAAGCTGGTGGTGGGACTGAAAACACCCAGCTCTTGGGAGGGACTGAAAAACCTCTTTTCCTTGGTGTGAGCACACCAAGAAAGCCAAAGGCACTTTCAGACACCAAACCTACATTTTATTTGAACACAACCTGTAATTTTTAGATTTGAACTGAGCTTAAAATAAGCTCGAAATGGGGTCCCTTAAGACTCACTCACTCTCAAGAGATTCATCAGCTGCTGCCAACTCCACTCACACCAGTTGTGAATTGCGCGGTGTCCCCGCAGCATCTGGGCTCCTCTCACACACGGCATGCCCTGTTTGCCTTAGTGGACTGTAGAACTCTCACTGAAAAAGAATTAAACTTAGCAATAAACTCAGAAAAAGTTATCACTTCTTGTTCAAAATGAAAAATTCTGACCAACAGAAAACATTTATTTGAAAGGGATCTAAAAAAAAGACAGCAGAGGACACCATCTGCCCCTGAATGTATTTTCCCCTAAAGGAAGTTTCCCATGAAGCAGAATACTCAGTACCTGCCCAGTCCCCCAGTGCTGTGACATGACACAGACCAGTAGTTTCCCCCACCTCCCTCTGCTTGGCTTTAATGACATATGAATAGATTTTAAAAAGCGCTAAAAAGAGGATGTTAGCTCTGGCAATGTAATCCCTGTTCCTAAAAAATCACATCAAAGTCACTGTGCACTTGGGTTTGCCATCCCCTGCCCGGATGCAAAAACAGGTTGGTGCTTCCCTGTGTCAGGATTTCACAGGACACCTCAAGGATGTTGCTGCTAAACTGAAAGGCAGGGAGCAAAATAAAAAAAAAAATAAGGATGTTCACTGCTGTATTTTCACAAAGGAAATTGTGTGGTTCAAGGACTCACTGAAGGTCAACTGCTGTGAAAAAGCCCTGTTAAAAAAAGCAAGCTGAAATCCCTAATTAAAGGGTCAATTTGCCACCTACAAAGCTACCAGCAGACTCGACTTTTGGTGATAAATACGCAGGGTTATGGTAAGAGGTACAAGTTTGTGGTCTTCACGGGACAAGAGATCCTCTAAGAGCCAGTATCAACTAGACATTTATTTCTACTGGTGGATGAGTGGTGTGGAGCAGGGCCAGCAAAGGGGCCACCAAATCCCTCAGGGCTGGAGAGCAGAGAGGAAAGGGAAAATAAAAATTGTGCTGTGAGCAACCAAAGGATGCACATATCTCCACTAGTGAAAAAAAAAGTGGTTGGAAGGACTTTGGAAAGCCTGTGAAAGAAGACCAGGGGATGAACACAAGGCAGTGAAAACACACAAGTTGCTGGGTGTGAATGGTACCTGGTGTAAGTGTTGCACCAAAAGTGGAATTATTGCAAGAGAAGAAAGAAGATTTTTTTACATGGGGAGTATAATTCTGATGGGAAAAACATATTTTTTAAAGACAAATCTAACCAGTGATTTTTTAAAAAGAAGTTTAATAAAGTACTCCTGCAGCTGAGTCTTCAAAAGATGAAAGGAAATTCTGAAAATGAAAGATTCAATTCAAATGAGAGTGTAAACCCCGTTTTGTGTTTTCACAGTAAATTTTTTTCTTTCAGTGGAAGGAGGAGTTTTGAAAAAAATTTTAATTGTCTCTGCCAGTAACATGGAACATTATAAAAAGAATTAACAGCACATCTGATAATAATGACACCTTGAATGTTCCCTTATTTTATTTTGTTTTTTTCATAGTACGTCTCTTTTCTCTAAATTTCATCTGTCTTTTCTGCTTGGGTTGTAAACTCTTCACAGCAGGGGCTGTTTTCTTATAAGGCATTTGTCCAGCACCTTGAATGTTGTGAAAATTACCCGATGTGAATAATATATGGTACTCCTCTCCTGAGCAAAAGGTAAAACTCAGAAGCAAAACCAGATGATGATGGCTTTGTGATAATGAAACAAATCTCAAGACATACCTCACTGCAGCATGAGGTCTCCATTGTGGCTCATGAAAATAAACGCCAAATGGGCTCGACAGTAACAGAGATGGTCTCTAAATCATTGCAGGCTGTGCTATTGCATAGAATGCTCCTAAAAATCTCAACTTAAACTCTCCTCCATCTAAAAGTGGAGTTCAAAATTTAACTGGCGTTACCTCCTGCCAAGAATAGCAGAGAGCAGCGTGCACAGAGCATCTGCTCACAGAGAAGAGAGCAAGAACATCTGGGAACAGGAGCTCACACCTCTACCTGCCTCACCTGTGATAATCGTCTACAAAGGGGTAGATAAATATAAGTTTGATGGTAGTGTCTTTGTCCCTGGAAATAGTATTTCCCCTACAGCACCATATTCTGAGGAAAAACAAGGGAAACTTCACCTGTATGGGTTCTTCTCTGTTCCCATCTTACACCCAGCTCCTTTTGCCTTTCCCGCCTCTCTTCATGGTTGCTCTTTTGTGACGTCTCTTCCATCGTAAGCAGTTAGTTTGGGTCCCCAAACCTCTGTCATGATTTAAGACAGCAAAGTACCTCCAAGAATCAGAAGTACTGCTCTGTCTTTGACTAGAAAGCAGCCTTGTTCTGCTGTTACAAACACCCACCATGCTCTCCACCCTGTCCCTTTATGTTTAAAGGGGAGTGCAGGTGAGACAGACTCAGAACTGTTGTAGGACACTTTGTTGCAAAGGGCAATGACAGCTGTAGACATGACAGAGTTGTTAAAGATGGTGGACCAAACAGATCTCCAAATGCAGCACCGAGAGCTGTCATTTAGCAGGCATAAATGACTCCAAGATACCTTAAATTTGTCCTGTTTTCTAATTCTGGAAAAAAAACGGATGACAGCCATTCTAGAATCAGTCTTTGAAAATATACAACAGAAGGAAAAAGCTTTATTAACCCTGGAAATACGTTCTTAGCTTGGATTTCCTTTTCAACACCCAGCTTGTTCATCTCACAGCTCAATGAACTGCTAACAGCACACATTTCTGTTCCAGCAGCAGGTCCAGTTACACTAGTTTCTGCTAACTGCAGAGAGATGAGATTCATCCTTCCTGGGGAGAAAGGAGAGGGGGAGAGGGGAACAAAGCTGGAGGAAGGGGATGAGAGGCACGTGGTCTCAGTAGAGAACGGGCAATGTTGATTAGTTAGTTGATTAGTTAGGTTGGACTTGGAGGTGTTTTTGAGCTGAATGCTACAGCTTTTCTGTTCCTTATGCATTATGTCAGCCTTTCTGCATTCAGGTGTTTTTAAACCAAGCCAATCCCTCAGTACTCAGTAAGGTTGGAGTGCCCTTTGTATGTAGCTAAATTGTGGAATACTGCTGTGTGTTTCATATTCTGAACCAGACATATTTGCTTGTCCTTTAATATCCCAATCCAGCCTCCTTTCAGGACACCAGAAAATGTCCTTGTCCTGTTTGAGTAAGTACAACAAGCAACCACCTCCCATAACAAAATTTCACATTCCCCAAGTTAAAATGAAGTTAATATTCGGTAAATAAACAGGAAGTTACAGTTGCAAAATACAGCTATAAGTAAAAAGTTTAGTTCAAGTAAAGATGTAAGGGCAGACACTTGCATTATTTGTATTCCCAAATAATCGTATTTTGCTTTTACCTTCCATCCTTTGCTACAATGTTCTGTGTTATGTGTTCGAGCAACGAGAACTTGGAGAAATTACGCACCTAGTCAGGTAGAGAAAGGGAGGTGTTCCTTTCATATCCACCCTTTGTATTGGATAATTCTAATAGGATGAGACCTGTGGAAAATCTGCTGTGTTCCAAGGAGGCCAGTTGTGGATTCAGGCTCTGGCCTCATCTGTTAAGCAGAAAGAAAATCCAAAGGGCAGGAAATGAGGAAAAGGAGCAAGAGTCCGGGGTGCCTTCTTCTAGCAATAATGTAGATTTTTTTTTCAGTGCAAGCTTAAATCAGTATGACAAGAAATGCTTGCTGGACACAAAGGTGGGGAAAATACAGAAGATTTGAGCTGACATTGAAGGGATTCACAGGTGTGGTCAGCCTCCGGATCTGATCCTTTCTTCTAACCCTCCCTAATTTCTTGTCAAAATTTGTGCCTTCTGCATCCTAATTTGGGAGTGTTATTTATGGGAAAATATGAATGAACTCTTATTTTGAAATGACAGCTTTGGTCATGACCCACTGATCTTTCTTCTCTTTGTTGATAGAGTCTGCTTTTCCCTTTCACAGGCCAGTTCCATAGTTTTTTTGTCACTAAGCTGTGAAAGAGGTGACTAATTTTCTATTTTTGATCACTGAGCTGAAAAGATACGTTGCTAACATCCTACTCCTCTGTTACAGTGGCCTTTGACGGCAGTTCTGTGCAGATGATGGAATTTAGCCTCATGTGGGAATTAGGAGAGTTAATATTTTTTTTCTAAACATTAATTCCTCACACATTTCCCCCAGGAAGACAGAGAAAAAGGAAGAGACACTTAGCATTCAGGAGTGAAAAAAAGATGAAATCGAATGAATTCTTTTCCCTCTCGGGGATTAAACAACAACTCAACATTTCTGATTAAGGACAAGAGAAAGTGGCCTTATGCGATGCTGCTGCCCTTCTCATGCAGGAATGCTCAACATGCTGGAGGATAATCAAGAGACTGACAAGAGTACCAGCAGGCAAGAGCTTTGGACTGGTNTCCATGCAGTTAGGTCTCAATAAAGATGACTTGTTAAAAATCTTACTAGCCTATCAAGGCTCATTGGATTTCGCTAAGCTCCTACCTCTGTAATCACCATTTGCCAAATCAGAATAGGGGGAAAAGGAGCTACTTCATTTCTGTGTCATATAATGAACTTTTCTGTGGGTACCAGGGAGGGTGATTGCCTCTAGGTATAATTATTATAAT
>WEIT01015121.1:353633-367932 GCA_013389985.1 Dryoscopus gambensis | reverse complement strand
TAAAGCTCAGTATAAACTCAAGTTAAAAAGAAACTGTGGTTATTGAGGCCAGCAGTGGGAGTCAAATAGAACCAGTCCCCATGTTGTGCACAGATGAGTCGAACTCACTTATGTCAATCATTTTAACATCCCAGGAAAGCCAGAGCAATGATCCTGTCCAGTGTTTGCTCATCTGTCTAATGAATTGCAGATTATCGATTCTATTTGATGTGAAATCCACTGATTTCACTCAATGTAATCAAATCAATTAATCCCATCAACTCCAGTCCAATCCATATGCACAATATAGTACATCTGACAGTGATCAGCTGGCAGGCAGAGAACAAGACAGGCATGGAGATAAATAATAAAAATCAATAGTTTTATAAATAACATCTACAGTTCACTGGACGTTTTGCAGACAACTCGAAAAAGGAAGGAGTTTGATGTTCAGATCATATGCATATTGCAGATACACCAAAATTAGTGACAGATTTGTACATCACTCCATTGGCTGGAGTAGCTTTTCCCAAGTTTTTAGGCCATGGATGGTTACGGTAGCTGAAAATGGCTTTTGGAGTAAAATTTGAAAAAAATACTTACATGAGCCATAAAGTACTTTGAGATGCACCTATGAAAGGAGCTGAATAAAGTTGGGGTTATCCAAGTTCTTGTGCCCTTTAACACGAATGCACACCTTCTTCCTCAGCATTAATAGGCAATCCTGTATTTCAAAAGAGAACATTTCACAGATCAGGAGAGAACAATGCTTTTTAACAGACTTGAAGAGTTCTTTGGAACAGGCTGTGGTTTTTCCTAACTGAGGAGAGGAAGGCAACCACAGTTAAAGAGATCTACCACTTGTCTGGCCACTGCTTCCTGGACACGTGAGAGCCTTAAACACAAGCACCACAAAAAACTTAAAACAAAACAAAACAAAAGAGCCTTTTAAAGTTGGTACAGTCAGAAAGGTTTACCTTTTGTGATGCAAACTGACTTGCACTAAGTCCCGGGCTCAACATATTGCTTAAAAAAAATTCTTCTACATAAAATAAGATTTCAATATTAACAAAGAAGAAGACAAAAGACACCAAAAAAAGCCATGATATAAACCAGCCACAATTCCATTGGAAGCTTGTTCTCTTGTCCCTTTCAGAATATCTTACCTTTAACTCTCTTATTAATAATATTATACACTAATAAAAGATCAGGAATATAACATCTGTACTCCAGGCTCTAATCGACTCAGAATGTATCAATGCTGCAGCTCCTGGTATTCCATCTGCTTCTTTCATGTTTGTTCCATGCTGCAGTGCTGGAAATATTTGAGATTAACATCTCAGATGTCAAGAACATGAAAACAAGAACAGGGAGAAAAAGAATGCTGCTCCTGAGCAATGCAGCAGACCAGACCAGGATTCCGGCAAAGTCCAAACAAGAGGGACTCAATGGACAGAAAATAAAGTGAAGACTCTGTGGTTCAAATTTTCTGTAACCTGTTTGGCTCCATTGCAGAACCCTGGGCTTGATAGAACTGCTGTAGTTTTCTTTCATATCCAAGCCTCCCAAAAAACTCTGTCCTCCATTTCTCTCTACCCATGTGGACATGCTGCTTTTTTGCTCATGTTTTTTTCATATATTTCATAATAAGGTTGAGAAATTATATATTCTGGCTTTGATGGGAAGACTATCTCAGACTCATTGTTGCAAATTGTTGTGAATTAAGGTGATACCAATGCTAATTGTCATTCCCTTGCTTCACTGACTCTTTAAATAATTGCCCTCCTCCTTGGCCAGTTTTTCCTTGCACCTCTGAGAAATTTTCGCCTCAATTCTTATCGGACTCATTCCATCCAGGCAATATAAAGTATATTGTGGCGACTAAATCCAATTAATCCTCCCAGCACTCCCCAGTGAATAAAATTAGTTACATTTTCCAGCTGGGCGGTCAGGGGTGCAAGCAGCTTTCCCAGGAATGGCTGCATTATCGCTCCTTTTCTGAAAACCTGACCTGCCTCCTGAATAGTTGGGTCTTTGGAGAAATGAGGGACTTCAGCAACAGGGAAACTCACGGTGAGGAATGGAATTGGCATAGCACGGGGGAAAAAAAATAAGTGTTTTGTGACGCCCAGCGCCGACCTGAGTTTGACTGAGTAGTTCTCTCTGGTCCCCCATGAGGGCTGGTAAGATCTATCCACATCCCATCTTCAAACACACACAGAAAGCTCCCACCTGCAATGACCAGGTCATAAAAATAAACACAAAAGATCCCTTTTATCTATAACATACTTTTTAATAAAAATGTTACTCTACCATTTTCCACAGGATTGCGCATCCTTTGCAAGGTGAGTGGAAAATGCGTTGTTGAGCATTCAGTCAGAAAGATTTTCTCGTTTCAGAGCCTCAATATTGGATGCAATAGTTGATTGCAAATGAGCTGAAGGACTTTTTTCTCCTTAAAAAATATGTTACTCCCCATGACTTGCAGACAACTTTCAATTCCTGTGTCTTGAGTATATTCAAGTTTGATTTTTAAAAACCCTCCCAAGCGATTAGAAGTCATTGTCAGCTAATCAGCCAAGAAAATTAAGTATAAAATTTGCTGAAATCGCTTTTAAAAATACACCTAGAGCATATTTAACTTTTCTTGCTCTGAAATATTTAAGTATATTTGAAGTACAAAGACCAGATTCTCTGCTGGCAGAAAACTAGAGGATGTTTTTGTCTTTATTATAACACACAACTTGTGGCTTTGACCCTCTATTTTATGGACTCTGTTCTTTTATCACAATATTCTATATTTTGCACAAATCTTCCAGTGGATGAAAAGGAGGGAGATGGCTTAATACAACCCAGTGAGGTTTGCAGATCTCCTGGGTGTGTTATTATGTTATAATTACTTTTATATTTGGAAAGCTAAGTGAACTAAATTAATGAATTCTAGGAAGGGGGAACTTTGGCTTTGAGTGTGTTGAAACTACTGGAATGCATTCCAGTCTCACTGAATCAAATAATACTTTATAATGGAGGGTATATAACAACTTCTCTTTTACAGTGTGCAAAAGTGGGACAAAGGTGGTTTTGCTACTTTGTGACACCTTTACTTCAAGCACGGAATGTTCTGCATAATTCAGCACAAATTTCTAATTCAACCATGCACTGGACCATGCTGATAAAACAATTATATGGGAGTGTTCGGGTGTAGAAATGGGACTGCTCAAAAAAATTAGCAAAGAAATGTGACTGGGCTCGTGAAAAGTGAAAAAGTGTTCCTCCAGTTAATGCACTGCCCCCTCACGAGTTTATGAACCTTAATGGGAAAATAAACCAGAAATTAGGTAGGAATGGCCTGGCCTAAAGATGCACAGGTGGAATCACCCCATCCATGTGAAGCAGTTATTCTCCAGGTGGATGCGCTTGCAGGTGGACGCTCAGGATTTTTTGGGGAACAGAGTGGCTTCCAAAGGGCTTTATTTATGTTGCTCATGCATTACATGGTATCCCACTAACCTATCAATATTTTAGGGGACTTCAGGGCAAGCATAAGTTATTTGTAGCCAAAGCCCAACGGGAAGAGTAAGAAGATGGATGGGAGTTCTTTTACGGCATCAGCATGGATTTGTTCCGTTGTTACTGAAACATACCATGAAGACTCCTCCTTGCCTAAACGCTTGGCTGTAAGCACATGGGATACAGGAACACGGGATAACACAAGCTACAATCCATAAAATATTTTCTGGCATTTGAAAAATAAATCGTAGAGTTCAAAAGGCCAAAATCCATAAAACATTCAATTTGTCAGGGGGAGACAAGCGGATGAAACTGAGGCAATCAGCAGGTTCTTTGATTTCTGCCACAAAAGGAGACAACCAGGTTTTTGCTTCATAAAGGGCAATTCCCATGTTTTAAGTTAGGTCTGCTGTTTAATAATTTATTAGCCTGATCTTTGGTTTCCATCACCCTAAACAGACAGGTGCTCACAGATTTGTTTTAAGGAAAACCACAATATTAAGAGGAAATGACACAAGCAAAAGAGAACAGGGATATCAGAGGAGGGTGACCACAAGCACCGCCACCTCTGACACCCAGGCTGCACTTCAGCAGGACCCTCCTTCTGCTGGGAGGTCACATACGGAGCACTGGGTGTCCTGAAATGGATTCGTCCCTGTGTGAGTTCCCCAAGGCAGCAAGAAGTGAATTTTGTGTAGAAATGACAGCGAGACAACGGGGGGGTTACAACTGTGAACAGCAAGTGCTTGTCATTCATTTCATCCTGCCAGACATGCTATCCCTATTAAATGCTAATGTTGGAAAATCATCTTTTTCTCTTCAGCTTTCTTTGAATCCCGTGACTGGAGCAGTAAATGTGGCTCATGCAGTGGGTGGGGGGATGAGCTGGTGTGGCCAGTGGGAAGGCCATGTGTTTATTTTTTTCAAGTCCCCCACGGCCCAGTGCATTCATTTAAATAAGATTGTTCTTCCTCTCTGTTCGAGTGCTCTTTATCTCAGGCTATCTCCTTGACAATCCTTTTTAGATTAGTGTCAGAGCCCCAGATGGAACTCTTGCTCGTTCTCTTGCTATGTGTACCAGGCTGGTTTCCAAAAATCTTTCATATGGATTAGGCAGAACAACTTAATGCTCATATGTTTTTCAGTGCATCTCAGTACCTCATGAAATTACATTATAGATTCACTGTATAAATAGGAGCCTGAACAGAATTACAGTTCACAAGTCCCCAAGTGAAGGACCAGAATCTGAAAGTAGATGTGACCAGATCTTGCTGTGTGCAAATGTCTCAAAATAAATTGGTTGCACACTTGTGTATTTACTCTCTGTTTTCCAAATTTTATTTTATTTATTTTTTTTTATTTTACAGGAAAATAACTTTACACTGGTGGGTGGAAAGATGAGGGAAGGCAGGTGAACATCGCCGTTATGGCCAGATCAAACCAGGGCTGTCAAATGTTTCAACCCACCTAGGACATAAGCAGACTTCATAAAGGTGGTTTAAAGAGATCTTCCCTTTGCTTTTCAATGTCATGGCATTTTAATCACAGCTGTTATCACCTTTCCCTCATGGAAGCCAGAAAAAATGGTTTGAAACGGACCGCTGGGTAATGTCATCAAGCCAGCTCGAAGCAGGGCCAATTTTGAAACCTGTTCTGTCCACAGGAGGATTAAACTGGTTGAAGTGGTGCAGACACGGCGTGAATCATCACTGGAGAGAGTCACTGAGCTTTTTATTGCTGGTAAATATAAAAGGATTGCAAAGGAAATGAGTAATATAGGGGTCTGCGAGCCTGAGCACACAGGAGGTCACACTACTGGTGGAAAACTGGGGTTTATGTCAGGCAGGATTGCACTGGCAGCTTCATACGTTTGAACTCCTAATCGATATTTGAAATTCCATTGCTGAAGTTCATTTGGCTTCCAGTTATTGCTGGAAACACAGGCTTCTCTCACTGATGAATATAGGTCCCTGAGTGGAGATTAGCAGAGACAGCTATTTTTGGGCCTGTAGGTGACTGGATTGCCCTCGATTTAAAAAGAAGTAACAGGCCATTATTTCCAAAGCTACAGGATGGAAAATGACATCTGGATTCTGGATGTAAATATTATTCATCATGTTAGATGCTTTGCTACTCTTGCCAGTAGTCCATGCTCTGCTGAAGCTCTTACTTCTAGGGCAAATGAATGGTGAGTGCAGCGTGGATTTATTCAGATTTATCTGTTGCGTCCGAGTTCTGTGTTGCTCAGTACAGCTCCAGCCCAGCCTGGAGCTCGGCACTGCTTGTTCTCTGGCCAGAGTGATTGGACAGGCCCTCAGCTGATGTCAGATGGCCCCAGTCCGTGGGTGGCAGTGGATCTGCAGACTAGGAGCTCTCCCTAGCCTGTGCATCTCCCAGACCTTGTGATGGCTTCTCCTGCCAATTCCCACCCAAGTCAGGATCCAAATAAAATGAGATGCGCGAGAAGCTGCCAAGCTGCAGTTCGGTGTCACAGGTGTGATGACCAAAGGGCTAAAATGACTTTTGCTGAAAGATACAAAGGGATTTCCACCTCTGCTTTTTGAAAGAAGAAGAGTTGAAAGATATGTCTGTAAATCCCACAAGAGTTTATTTTCACTGAACACCCAGTGAACTTATTGTGCTGAATGTTTTGAGTTATTTCTGTACAACCCAGCAGCTGGAAGGCTTCATGATAGTAGATCACATTATATAGGACTTTCTGCACATATTTCTGACCACACATTAAATTGGGGCAAACCCTTCCGTGTTCATGGGAGATTAAGCCTTTAGAATCTACTCTAACTGGTGTAATGCAAGAAATTCACCAAAACATGTGACTGATTTTTCTGTTCTCACAAAAAAGTTTCCTTAATAATATTAAATTGCTGAGTAATTTCATTTTTACTTTCTTCACTACAATGCAAAAAGTTAAATGATATGCTGACTTAATGCAATTCTTTCTCCTTCAATTCTTTTTTGAGTGGCGAATTCAGGAAGGAAAAAGAGCAAAGAGGGGAAAAAGGATAGAAAACTATACAGATGGCAGGTGCAGAAGTGGAAATAGAATATTTTGCAAGACTTTTCCAATAACAATCAAAAGTGTCCTGCAAATGAAACTAATATATTTTACATTTCCTAAATTGCAAATTATCAAGAGGTCATGGAAAATTTTTGAAGCTGGACCTACTATGAAATGAAATCCTGGTAAGTATCCTGAGAGTGACATGCTGCAAGAATATCTTGCTGCTGTGGCTCATCCTTCCAGAAAGAGTCAGTCACTTTGTTAAAGTGTGCTTTGTGCTGAGTTAACTTTTATACCCTCTAGCAGTTTGTGTGGTCAGGCTTCGGTGCTGGGGAGAGCAGAGGTGTTGAGAGGAGATGTTTATCCAAGCCTGTTCCTTGTCTCAGCTGACAAGAAATGTTGAATGACTCGTTCCTGGATACAATTTCCCGCGAGCTCTGCTCATGAGGGGTGGTCAGGAATTACAGATGGTCCAGGAGCTGTTTGCAGTGGTGTCTGCAGAAGGTGAGCTCTGCATATTGGACTCCTGCAATTTCAAAGACCACGTCTGTTTGCATTGCACAAAAACACATCCTGGAACACCAAAATGTCCCCAGACTGAAATAATTTATATCAGGACAAGATTATATCCTTCTCACACTACAAGTATTACTGTCTCTGTGTAGTAATGAATTCATTGATTTTACCATTTTTTAGCAAATCAGTTGTTTCAGAGATGAATGACCTTCATTTGCAGTTATTAAATCTACCCTGCCTGGGACCGCCATTGGAATAATTGTCTAGCATGGACAGAAAAAAATTATCCATGTCCTCCAGCTGGTTGATTAATATCCATTGTCCTTCTCTTAGTGACAGAGTCTGAAATGTAAGATCTTAAAATTCGCCCAAGATAAGAGGAGTCCAAACCAAGAATAATCTCATGGGACTGGAAAAAGGTCTCTGGCTGTTCCAACAGAATGAGAACATTTTGGCCACAAGGTCAGAAGAGAGTGACATAATTCTTCTACACACTTCAGGAACAAATCCAATTTATTTTGCTGTTCCCTTCAGCTTGGGATGGGGCAGCAGGGAAAAAGAGCTGCCTAAGGAGAGACATGTACATGTGCACAGGAAGGAAATGCCCCTTCTGAATGAGCCCGTCTTCCACATTGTTAATATCTTCCTATTGTTGAAGAGTTGGAAGCTGAATCTTGCAAATTAAAATTACTTCCTTGGCTAAGCACAAGAATCCTTCATCTCTTCAAGGCTTTGATCCTTCCTGCTGCAAGGACAGTGAGCTTGGGTTAATGAGGCTGGGAGCATAAGCATATTTTGGGCCCGGGGCTCCTCAAATTGCTTTGAGTGCTCTGGGTTCCTTTGTCCCACCCCACTGGCAACCCCACACAGGGTTCATTCTGCAGGGATGGAAAGAGTCAGAGGCTGTGAGAGGCTGTGAGAGGCTCTGAGACGCGTCCTCTGCTGACCTGTTCCTCGGTAAATCCCTTCTAGCCGGTCACTCCCTGCCTTTCCCCACATTGCAATGCCATCAAGGCAATTGTGTCTCCTGTCTCCACAGCCTGGATGGGTTCTATCCAGTTGAAGCTTGTCTGGAGCTGCAGACCTGTAGCCAGGAGTGGCTCAAGGCTGCTGTCCCTGCACATGGAAGCATATGTTGGGCAGGCATTGCCCAGCCGATGGAATCCATAACAGTTGAAAAGAAGACAGTCATTTTCTACCTACAGGGATGAAAGTGCACACTTGGAGTCTGAAACCAGTCCCACCAGTGAGGAAGAGCGGGAGCATGATACAGGAGCAGAAGAGCATGACCAGCATCCTCCGATGCTTTGGCTCTGTCACAAAGGACATCCTCAGTACACCTGTAAAAAAGACCTCCCAAGTATTTCCAGGATGAGGACTCAGACCACAGGATATGCAAGGAACGAGAGACGGGGACATGAGCAGAACAAGCAGAGTGAAAATACGGATTGAATTTCATTTCTTTCTGTTTCCTTTTTTGCTGGCCGAGTACTGCACTTTCTTCCTGTTAGACCTCAGAAACGTATGCCAGAAATGCACCAGCTCTAGAGGAGCTCAGTGAGAGACTGGTCCCGCTCCACTGGCATCCGTACTTCTTGGGAGGTCAGTGAAATGACATTCCACCTGCAAGGATCTGGAAGATTTGAGGCCTCTGATCATTTTATGGCCTTGTTTGTGGTTTTAGTCAAATCTCATCTCCATGGTTGAAATTTTCCTTAAAACATTCACCTCTTGTCTCTCACTCCTCAGTCCATGACTCTGCCTTGCTCCCTGCCTTCCATTTTTTGGCTGGATCTCAGCTGTGGACAAGGCCAGCATAGCCTTTGGTGTTAGAGCTGGTGAGCTTCACACTACCAAGGCTGTTCCTTCTGGTACACATAGAAGGGGCTTAAAAATAGTAAGTTTGTCTCCAAGTGAAGACAGCAAGGCTGATTTTCCCCTTTGGATTAGGCTGAAGTTCATCATTCCCAGGCTACTGCTTCCATCAGCGATAAAAGATAATTTATGGAAGTAAATGCAGTCCCTCCTCGAGGTGAAAGTGCTGCAGGCTGCTGGTCAGCAACAGCGATAGACCCCATTCCCTTTCAAATCATCGCCATTCTGCATTGCCCTCGGTGTACCAATTAAGTTAATATCTAACAACATGGGAAACATTCCCCTGACGACCTTCAGAGCTGATAGCAAGGTATGCAGGACCTGTACTGGTCTTTTACAGGAGCAGTAAATAAATAAAAGCATCCTGAAGCCTGTGTGAGGAAAAGTCCGCATACTCATCACACCGTTTCCTTTATCACTTTTTCTGTAACAGCTGTTTAATTAATTGCTTGAGAGATTTCCTAATACATCTTATTTACATACAAAATTACGGAATAATGGTTTGCCTTTGAGTTGAGTGAGAATTAAAGGTCTGCTTGCCATGCCTCATGGAATATGGTTACCCAAAAGGATATAAAAGTTCGGCTTGGTTCTTGTTGTTTCGGGTTTTGTTTTTGTTGTTCTTTACAAAAAGGCAAAATTCTTTTCCTCCACAGGTTTTATTACTGTTTTTTTACAGGCATGGCTGAATGATGTTTAAAAAGCAACAAGAAGGAGGAAGGTTCCTTTTTGAAGGTGACTCAAATCTTTGGGGGAAAAAAATGTAACTTGAAGACTAAAGGGTCATATAACACCAGTGGAAACAATACAGCTTTATCCCTTGCTCAAGTTTATTCCCTTGCTGGCAGATCTTGTTCTGGAAGCAGGAGGCTGTGTAAGCAAGAAGGGTCCCACTCCTAGTGGGCTTTTCATCGTCGAATGCGCCTTCTGCCTGCTGACACAGAGAATTTTTTGAATCACAACAGCATCGGCAGCTGAGTCACTGCTGCTGATAAGCTTTGTGTCCACTGATATTTTCCTTCTATGGACCCCAGCTGCATTGAGGCAGCAGCTGCGCCCATGGGCACGGACCCCTGGGCTGGAAACTGCCTCCCAGAGAAACACTGGGCAAGCACAGGCCCAGGCAGCAATGTGGTTTGGATTTCCTTTATTGCCCAAAGCTTAACATTCATCTAAGCTAACATGGGGCATTTGATGTGCATGGATAAAGGGGCTGATTCCATGTTGTTCTTGCTCAGTCATTGAAGGAGCCAGAACCCTGAAGCGGCAAATCTCGTGCTTTGCCTTCTGGATGTGTCGCCTGGTCCTTGTTGGCTACAGCAGACATCTTGAGCTCTTGCATTTCTAACTGAGAGGCTTAAGAATGGAGTTAGTTGGAGAGTTTTGGAGGCGTTCATGCTGACTAGCAGCACAGCAGGTTTGACAAACCTATTTAGTGCTTCTGGCCATGTATCAGGATTGCATTACCTACATTATTAATCATTAGAGAAGTTATGGGCTGGCTGCACTGGGAAGTTTTGGCTCTGGACATATTTAGGAGGTAGATCCTACAGTGGAAAATTACCCCAAATAAAACATTCCATGTAAAACTTTTCAGTAAGTTTGGTGCTGGAGCCCACACCTAGGTCCCAAGGCAAAAGGTTGATTTTTGGCTCAGGTTTCTCTTGAATCCCAGCCTCCACTTCAGGCAACAGCAGGGAAGGGCAGCAGGCTTGATCTTGAAGCCCAAGCCAGAGGTGGGATGGATTGTTCAGGGGGTTGTGCTTTGAAATCAGCAAGATACAGGTTCCTGTGTTAGAACTTTGCTGAACTTGGTCCCTAAATACCAGAAATCAATGGCTCATACACAGAGACCAATGTTAAGCATGGCTTTTTCAGATTTCCCAGAGACTTGCATCTTCGGGTAGCTGGAAGAAGAAATTACTTCTATTCACAATCAGATCTCACACTTGATCTCTTACTGATGCCTGCTCCAAAGTCTTACTGTATCTTTTTGCTTGGTAAAGATCCTATAAAATTATTTAAAACATTTCTTGAATACAGCATGGCTGTGAGATTATTTTTCTCACCAGTCATAAGGCAGCTCATATTAAAACCGTATACAGAAATATTACACTTTTTACTATGTGTAAAAGGGAACAAAATTACCATTCATTTGGGTTGCACTTTCTTTCTAACTGTCTTCACTTAATAAGGTGTTTTCATGCAACACAGTGGGTTGTATATTTTGGATTTTATAAAGCATCTCCTGGGAATAATAACCAAGAAAAGAATTTTTGGAATAGTTTATCATTTTTTAAATATCTTTTTAAAATATCATTTAAAATATTGTTTTTTAAAAAACAACAAAAAGGAAACAAGAGTCGTTCCAGCAGTCAAACATGCTTCTACACTTTCTTATTGGTCTTTTTATGATAACCGTGTCTCAGCACATAATCTGAGCTGCCTGAATTTGTTTGTGTATTTACCTTTGTCTTTTTAGTTACCATATGTGGATCCGTGTAGACATGACATAGTGGACATGCAGAGCATATAACATCTGTAACCACACAGAGAGGATGAAAATCCATCAAAAATACTGGACATGACAATCACAGCAGTGAGGTATGCCTTCGTCACAGAGTTTTAAAGCTTGACTGGAGGGTTGGATTATTTTACCTGCTTTGTACATCATACAGCCTTTGCCCCTGGAATTACAGTACAACAAGTAGCCTGCTCTTTCTGCAGCGGGCACTGCTTCGGTGATTGGGATCAATCACACACATGCAGAAATAGATCCCCGAAGCCCACCGCTGCACCCTCTTCCACTGCATTAGCTTCATTTTTTTAGCGATAGACCTTCCCAGAACTGATGGCCTGATGGCTGATGGCCCCTCTCTGAGTTTTGTGACAGAGTCCCAAGCTGGAGTAATACTCTGCCCACTTTGTCTGTCTCCACAGGATGAAGGAACACCAACTGGCTGGTGACTGCCACCTGCAGATCCCATTTTAAGCCTTTAGGTCCCTGTCTAAAGCTGTAATTTATACCCTTGGCACGGATTCAGGCTTTTTTTTTAAGCATCAGTCATTCTTGAGTAGTCATAGATGATTCAGACTCCCTCTGTTGGTTCTTCTGCCAGATATTGATCCTGCGGACATTAATTATCAATTACAAATGTTTTATTTCTGGCAGCATTCATGACTAAAAACCTGCATATTTATTTTGCTGAGTGATTTATTTATGTATCATTTCAACTTTCATGGAAAACTGCATTTTCTGGATGGTGATGGGGAGAAAAACCTCCAAAACCACCACTTCAATTATAAAGGAGCGCTCAAAGAGCAATAGCAGTATTTCACTGGTTTGCCTCAAACCCAGAGACTGAAAATACATTCTAGTTCCTCCCTGCCCCCGGGGGAACTGTTAAAGCACTTACAGCATAAATCACCACACTGCTTGTAAAACCTACAGTGTTGCAGGTTCTCCACATCCCAGTTTGCATTAAGGAAAAGACTAAAGGACCTTCCATACCGTGGGACCAACTTTTGCTGAGAAATGGCTTGGGAAGTGCCATGCCCTCTACAGGGAGGCAGCTGGAATCATCAAACAGGTCCTTATATTCTCTAAAAGCTATCACACCCATGATCCATGAAAGGGAAAACTAATATCTGGGTTCAGGTGAAAAGATGATTCTAAATCCTCTTTTCTTGAGTAAAAGTGTACCAAAGCTTGTATTGGTTTTGCATATTTGGTTGGAAAGGGTGTCAGTAGCTAGAATTCTTGTAGCCAAAGACCTGACCCTTGTCCCCTTGTTCAGTGTAATGCAGAGAGAGGCACAAGGTTAATATCTCACACTGTTTGTAAACATCACTTCAATACAAAGCTTCACCACATCTTCTAGCACAGGGCTCTGCTCACTGCACCATGTCCAGTGGATGTGCTTCTCCATGCTGACCATTAAACATATCTGTGGTAGCAGGCCATCAAATTGTATAAGGAAAAAAGAACAGGGTTATTGAAATCCAAATAACTGTGCTACAGTATATGCAGCAATTCCTCTGTGTCCATTCTTCTTATTTGCATCATTAATTGCCCTCTGATTAAAAATCATTATGAGGCTGGGAAAAAGTTACAACAGAAAAAAGAACCTGGTGTGGTAGGAGAGGTAAGCTCTTTATAAATCACACTAAAAGTTTAAACAGATTTCAGTCTGAAAACCACAAATAATTCCACTCTATAAATATACTCTGCCTAAATATAGACTATGCACAGTTTCAAATGTTAAAGTAAAAAATCAATGCAGTCCTGTAAACTGAGCAAGGAAAAGAGTGGAATTTCATTGTACGCTAAACTGCCATGGAAGTTTGAGTCTTGGAATTCAGACACTTCATTCTGCGTCCCTGTAGAACCTACCTGGAGACATAATGAATGGTGTGGAGAAGAGAACATGTTTAATGGAATCCTGGATTACTTTTCATGCTCCTGCAGCTGTCATAGAGCATCTGGTGACTCCAGCACACAGGTTTGCCTCAAAATTGGACCTTGAGATGGAATTCTCAATTCTTCTCTTTTCCCAGGCAATGAGCAACAGGACAAGAGAAAATGGCTTCAAGCTGCACCAGGAGAAATTCAGGTTGCACATCGGGGAGAATTTCTTCACTGAAAAGGTAATTAAACCTTGGAATGGGCTGCCCAGCAAGGTCTTTGGATCCATCACCCTTGGAAGTATTCAAAACACAACTTGATATGGCACTTATTGCCATGGTCTGGTTGACAATTTGGTGATGACTCAAAGCTTTGTTTCGATGATCTCAGAGGTGATTTTGTGATTATAAATGGAAAGTAAATATAATTTTAGGGACAGCATATTAACATAAATAGATATGCGATGCCATGAAATGTTAATAATCCTAGTAAAAAAATTCTTAGACACACTCTCCTGCAGTTGAGCTGTTAGCAGAGCTATTTAATTGCACTATAATTAGGTAGCCATACACCTTGCTGATCCCCAGTTATCCACACACACAGAGCAGACTAACCAAGGCACACAGTACGTAGGGCTTTGCCTCAGGTGCTGCAAGAACCCTGCAGCCAGGCGTGCTGCTGCCTTCCCAGCCAGGCTTTAACCCAGCCACAGACATGCCCAGCAATACACTTGGAGGTTCAGTGCCAGTGCACAGAAAGTCAGGCTGCTCTGCAGAGCAGGGGTAAGTGAAATGAATACGGGCAGGACTGCGAGTCCTTTAAAAGCCTTTATTAAAAGTGATCAGCTTGGGTTGGGTGCCCGGCAGGCTGCGCACACCTCCGCTGCTCCCGGCTCCGACGTGGGGGAGGAGGAATTCGGCCTTGCCACTCACAGTGATAAAGCCGGGCCTGCTCTCCTCACAGGGGAGTGGCCAGGAAGGCAATTTCAGCTC
>WEIT01015121.1:320270-353595 GCA_013389985.1 Dryoscopus gambensis | reverse complement strand
GGGCAACTGGGGAAGGGTGGGGATGCCATACATTCCTTACATTAACACATGCTGATAAGGAGTAGCTTACCGCGAGTTGGAGTTTTTCTACAACAACAGAGTAATTAGCAGTAACTGTTAAGAAAGGATGAAATATAACATTCAGGTAATGAATAATAAACTACAATGAAGTATAAAATGAATGGGCAATTGTTAAATTGATAATCTGGTCTCTTATTTATAACAGTAAGAAGCAAGATAACCTGTGATGGCACTGTTTGCTTGTGAGCAAAGCTAACACACCTCTCAGGCTTTGTTGGATTAGGGCCAAAGCAAACAGCACATGTGGCCCTCCTGGACCAGCCAGAGACACCTGCGTTTTCCTGAGGGAAGTTGCTCTCTCCTGAATCACTCTCAACCCTAAGGCGGTGGGCCCAGAAATGTGGTTTTGTGCATCCAGACTGTGTGTCCCAAGGAGTGGTTTCATGCCAAATTCCCCACAGGTCTTCACATAGCAGATGTTTTGTGAGGGAGCTGCCCCAGAAAGGGGGAATTTAGCAGCAACTTTAGGGAAGTGTCAGCCCTTCAGAGCAGGGAAGTGCCTGCTGACACCCTGAATCTCTTACAGAGGGCACAGCAGGTCAAAATCTCAGGCTCCTTCTGGGCTTTCATGTTATGTTTTTAAAGAAAAAATTACAAGTAAATCAAGGAAATGGCTGGAAGCAGCTATTTTGCCAGCAACTCTCTGAGCTCAACAATTGTAGAATGTAAACTCCTATGGAATTTGAGCAGAGCTCCCCTTTCCTTGCAGGAGCTGTCAGAACAACTTCTGTTCCTGCATCAAGTGAGAGCAGAGGATTTGCCTTATCTCCTGTGATCACCCAGTGCATTTTCATTGCTTCCTGCCTTTCGCAGTGGCCAATCTGTGATGAATCAGTGGAAAATCACCTCTACCCCCAAGCCATTTTTCACTGGACTAATTCTGCAGTGCTTTGAAAGAAATACTTGCTGATCATTGTGGGAATCCATGAAAGCCTTGAAATTCTGATGTCTTTTCCTTTGGCAAAAGTTAAGAAAGGTACAGCAAACCCCACTGGCAGCTCAGAAGACCCTTGGTGTTCCTGTATTTTTGACATCTGGATTATTTTGCCATCAGGACCCACTGCTAGCTGCAAGTATTGTTAGTATTCCTTAAATCCTTCCCACTTTTCAGTCCCCCAACAATTGCCTTTGAGCCTTAAATGAAAGGACAAAACACTGCTGAGTATTACAGGTCTTGCTGGGAACTCCATCACTCTTGTTCAATCTGATATGAGTCAAAAAACCCCAAACCTGAAGAAAAGTGAAAATTAAAGCTCAACCCGTGGTTGTGCCCACAGTGGACAAGGAAAAAACAATGTGCAGCTACACAAGGAAATAAGAGAAGGGTAGGTTTTCTCCGTGCTGGTTTTTTGAATAAGCCTCTACTACAAGGATATTTTGGAAGGCTGCTTTCGTTCCTAAAAGCATTTGAGAGAGTGCCAAAAACGTGATACCAGGGGTTTTAGGAGGAAATGAAGTGTTCCCTGCTGCAAGGAAATGGTATTGATAAAATGGGATTCGGCATGAGTAAGAGCTGGGGGAAAGCTCTTGCTGCTTGTGCGGGGCACTCAGCCAGAGGCAGGGATTGCAGAGTGTAACTTGGGGCGTCCACACTCTCTGCTCTTCCTCTCCCGGAGGCAGAGGGGAGCAACAACTGGAAGTTCATGTTTTCTCCATTTTGGTCCCAGAAGTCACCCAACATGCTGGTGTCTCCCCTTCTATTTTACAAGCTGATTTGGTGATCACCCAGGCTTCTTTTTTGCCTTGGCCCACCCTTCCTTTAAGCTTGATAAAAGTGATGACTTAAGTAGCTTTTCTACCCAAGGCCTGTCCAGTCTGAGAAACCCATTTTTGCAGCCTGAATCCCAATCTACGCTCCTCACCTATGGCAAGTGGAAGTCTTTTGACTCAGAGATTGAAAATACCTTAAACCGATAATTTGCAGCTGGTTATACTTTAAATAATTCTCCTGCTACCCATCCAAACCTTCTATATCTTGAAGAGAATCTGATAATTTTTGCCTACCAGTGCTCTGGAGAGTTTCATGTCAGCTACAAATTTGCTAAATTTTAAACAGCTTGCAAAACCATGTCTTCAATTTAGTTGGCAATATCAGCTCTGCTCTCTAAGAGCTCTTCATACAGCCCAGCGCTCCACAAAGGGGATCAGGAGAGTTATAGACAGGACGAATTCATGTGACCCAGCTACTTTATGTAAATGTGGAGTCTGCAGGCAGCTGGCTTCACAAAAGGAATTAGGATCCTACATGTGGTGGATTTTATTACACACGTGAGCACCTCTCTGCTGCAAATACGTGGGGAAATGTTCTATAGTCTTGAGTTTACCATTAGGGTATGTGTGTTTTTGTTTTATGTTTATATATGAAGACCATGAAGAGGGTTAACAGGCATGTGAACAGAGGTTTTTCCACACTACCCTTGCACACAGGAGTATCGAGCTGCAAGTTTTATGTATGCATGTCGTGTAAAGCTCTCTGCCACAAGTTGGGATGATTGCAATAACCATGTAGATGCCCAAACACCTGCAACCCTAAGGAGACGATTATAAGTCCTTCCAAACTCTGCTTTTTGCAGGGCTGGAATGTGGATCTCCTTTGCTCCCTGGAGCTGTAGAGGGTTTCTGTCCTACACATTTATTGACAGGGATGAGGAAAGAGCTGGGGACTAACATGCACACGGGGTGTGTGCTTATACAGAAATACAACTGGTGTCTTTCTGGAAACTGTGCCTTATTCTTGCAAAATAGGAAGCAAAACAACTTTGGAGAAAGCTCATACAGGAATGAGCCCAAAAGACTGATTCTACCCAAAACGTACCAAAGGAGTAGTCATCCCATCCCACAATAGCGGTGTGGGAGGAGGTGTCATCGTGGAAGGGACAGTACTTTGTTACTTAAGCCTCTGTTCTTTCAAGCACTTACTTTTTCTGCTGTTACAGCACTTTTATATGAATCTGGTCCTGGGATCCTGGTAATTTTTCAGTGCACATAAGCACCTCAACTATAAGCACGGATTACTCCAACTCTTTGTAGTATGCAGGGGAATTTAAGACACCGATCTTTGGGGAAGCCAGGAACATACCGTGATCATATTAATGGTGCTCTTCTACTGAGAACCTGCACCTCCTGGGCAATGTGGAATTCTACAATATTCATTCTGTGATAGAGAGTGAAAAGTCAAAAAATCTGTTTATCATGCTGGTATACACTTGATGTACTGAGAATACAGACCGTTTTGCACTCATCTCTGGGTATTTCTGTGTTGATCAAGTACACATGACTCTGTTGTAGAGTGGAGAGAAAAACATCTTCCATCCCTCCAAGAAGACTGACAGTTCTCTGAAAAAATGCAGGGGAATCCAGAGCCCACAGTGTGCCTGTGTTGCTCGGATTGGAAATCACCAACTTCTTGTATCACCAGTATTTCCTCTGGTCCTGAATAAGTGATTGGTCAGAGAAGGGACTTTGACTAATTAGTTCCAGAGTGCTGGAAGGCTTTCAGCTGAGCCAGATACTCGACCAATCAGGATTTTGCAGGTATGAACACTTTGTACTCTATTACAGCACCCAGTCATTTGTGATTTGATTTGGAAAAAAAGACCCAAATAACCATAACCTGTGTTGATGTCAAAAGCACTGAACAACAAATGGTAAAAATCACCTTAGTGTTGTAATTCACCACTCTGCCCTTCATCTGTCCCTTCCCTCTTCTTCTTTTGTTCACTCCATCTCTCCACTGATGGACTAAGAGCAAAAAATGTCGTGTGCAAGCAGCAATGCACAGGGCAGACAGGGATTTGTAGTGTTGTGGTGTTGCTTTACATGAGAAGAGCACTTGCTGGAACATACTCCGGATTTACTCACCAGCTCTGAATTCCACTGCAGGAATGACTGGGCACACACATCAGGATCAGTGATGTCTTTGCAAAATATAAACAGTTTCAGTGGAATTGCTGATAAATTTTCCATTGTGTTAATGTTGATGCTGGGTGCTTGTCTGCTTTTATCTTTTAAACTCAACAGAGGTTGAGGGTAGAAAACAGAGAGATACCTGGGATAAAGAAACAATCTTTTAGGAACAGAGGGGAAGAGATAAAAAATCCTATTATTTGCTTCCTTTTTTGGAGTTTTTTCTCGTCTTGACCCAGAGGAATATGTGCCAAAAAAAAACTGCTGGGGAAGTGGACAAGTGGGCTCTCAATTTACCACTTTTGCAACATTGCTCAGAAAATTTCAGGCCTGTGGTGGCCAACGCAGACCTTCACTGCTCTTTGGTTTCCTCTTTCACAATTCGCTGAGTGTTTTCTTTACCACGGGAGAAAAAAAGCCTTCCTTTCTCCTGTGCAAAACAACAAGAATGATAAAATTCAGTTTACGTTACAATTTCTCAAGAATCCAGAGACTGGCATGCAGTGCCGAGCCGTCCTGCAAATGGCACTGTCAAAACTAAATGTTTCCACATCGACTAAATATCTTCTAGCAGAAGGTGTTCTGTAGGTGTCTTGGACAAACCATATTAATTAAATTCTTATCAGCTTACTAAAATTTCCTTTTAGAAATGCTTGGGTTTGGATTTTTTTTTTTTAAATAGAAAGATGCAGCTTCTGCATATTAAGAAATTTCCATGTGAACGGTAACCTCAGTTTTGTAATAAGGGAAGGGAAACTGCAGCAGTTTAATTTGCTGTTTTGAAACCTGGGTGTTTTAGTTGGCTCAACTAGATTATGGCCTTTTTAATGTTTTATTTTATTATCCTCCTGCTTCTGATTAAACATCAAGGTATATAAATCCTGCGAGGCTGGCACATGGAAATTGGGCCTCGGCCATCTCCTTGCCCCGCAGCACTGACCTTGGTGGCTGAAGCAGCTTTCCCACTGCAGGCTGCTGTCCCCTGGCATGGAGGCACGGGATGCTTTTTTGCTGCCACGTGCTTGAGGTGCTCCCCTGCCCTTTGCAGCTGCTCAGGCATTGACACACCTCTTGTCCCTGCATTGGTCAGTGCCACACCCACTGTTGCTTCACGGCAAAGTTCTAAGTTATCTGAACCTGCAAAAAGTCTGCAAAAGCCCCAGACTTGTGTGAAACTTAAAGTTGGGCCAGCATCCCCAGCTGGGAAAGGCTTCCATGTTTTAAACTGTGGTTAAACGGAAACAAAAACCAGGAGTGTCTTATGGCTTGTGGTCATTTCAAGACCCAAACCTGCATTTCTAGAGCTATTTGTCTGTCTCTTTTTAATCAATAGATGATCTCAAGCTTCTACTGATGGTGGACATAATTTCAAAGCACAGAATGAGGCCACGACTGACTGAATCCACTCTGCTGTATCTTCATCCTGTTACCCAGAATGACCCCAAACTACTCTGCTGACACCACAAAACGGGTCTTATGGCATTCCCAAAGATACTGAATGGGGGAATCTCTACCCAAATGCAGACTTTGGTCCTCTAATGTACTTCAAATGGAAAACTTATGTTCCACAGCTACTAAATTGTACATGGCACATTTTTTGGTACGTCTTTATCAAAGACAGTGGTAATTACAGTTTCCAAAGGCAGTCACGAGGATATAACTCTTTGGTTCTTTATTTGTCACAGCAAGAATATATCACAAAGACAGTGCCTAAACTATGTCCTCCCTGAGTGTCCTGCTGGGTGCTCCATGTGGAGTCTGGCCACTAGGAAACAAAAGGAGTGCATGGTTTTGGTGGAAATTGGGCCACTTAAGCAAGCCAGTGGGCTATAACAAAATAAGCTAGATTCCAGGTGGGCTATAACAAAAGCGTGTTATTTCTGTGTATAAAGAGGAAGCGAATAGCTTTGGATAATTTATTACTGTGTATAAAGAGCAAGTGAGTGGCTTTGGATAATTTATATTCAGTGGCTCAAGCTTTCAATTGACCCTTCACTCAATGAGTGTCTGGCAGAAGAAGGAAAAAGAACACACTTTTTTAATGATAGTTTGAAGACATGGCTAAGTCATGTTTGAAGGCGTGAGGAAACAGAGGCAAAATTGTTCTCTGGGCTATTCAGAGACAAATAGTGCCCAAATATCCCTCTGATTCATTTGCTCACCCAGATCCCATCCCATGTAAATGGAAAAATATGGTGCCTGCTGCATTTCCTGTTCACTGTCTCTCCTAACTTCATATCACCATCCAGATCTCCCTGCTTTGCTATTCCATCCCTCTTCCTTTTCCCAGCAGAATGGCTGCTGCCGCTCCAACTAATTCACTTTATTTGCTTCAGCGATTGTACCTGGCATCCTCTCCCATATCTTCTCTTAGGCTTTCCTTTAATTTTTCCTTCTCTCTGACTTTCTCAGAATATATTCTCCATGGTATTAAGGATGGATTTAGTTCTAAGCAGGGAAAGCTAAAAAGTCATGAAAATCCTTTACAGTTCTAATTAGAGTTGAGTAATGTGTGCAGACAGGCAGCCTTACCTGTACCAGTAAATGGAGGATTTGGGACTCCAATGCCTTTTGGTTTATGACTTAGCGGAGAATTACAAAATATCTATTTAATTATCACCAGGAGCAACATGAGCCAGGAACAACTGATATGGCACACTGCGGTGGGCATGGGGAGCTTAAATAGAGGATTTGGGGATCAGCCATTCCTGGCTTTTTGGACCTTAGTTTTTCTGACTTCAGAGAAGCTACTTCCATTTTTTTGCCCCTGACTCTTTGCATGTGAGAGGCAAGAAAAATGCACGTCTGTCTTGTGTGGTAAATGTGGGAAGTGTTTCAGGAGGCGGAGAGTTTGTCAGGAATCTTGGCAATGGTGCCCAGGTACAAAGATGGTGGATGAGAAATAGGAGAAGGCAGTACAGGCTCCACAGGTGGATTCTTTTCTTTCCCAGAGAATTCCCAGAAGATCACATGAAATGCAGTTTATTGTGTGCCACAGTTTTCCATCTCTCAAGTGGGCAATGCAGGCAATGCTTTCATCTCTTTGGTCTATGTAACCAAGTCTAGCACCTTGATGGAACCCTGAAGATTTGACAGTTAAATGCTGTGTCACCCTGTAAGTTGTTTTCTTCATCAATAAAGATTTTTTTCTAGTAATGGAAGAAAGTAGATGAGAATGGATTTGAAAGGAAGAGTGTTAATAGGTTGAAAGGACTGCTCCCACTTTTCCAGAAAGGATTGCAGATTTATCTGATTTGGCTGATAGGAGTTGGTTACAGAAATAGTTAATATATACACATGATTTATTCTGTTACTAAGAAGCCACAAATCAAATTAGGACAATTATTTCTCTTTTTGTGGTATATTATGCCTTTTTCTGTTTCTTTGTTTTGTAGTTTTTCAGCTAGATCTGACAGCTCCTCAACAGGCTTCAAACCCACAAATTTGCCCTTGTTTTAGAACCCAAAATGAGAAGAATTGCAAACAGTCCATCACTATATTTACTTCTTCTGTATTTTTAGTGACAGATATTTAAACCTTATCTTCAGTGTCTCCACAGTCAATATTTGGGCACATCCAGCTCCTTTCCTTACATGCTTGAGCACTTCCAGAGTCACACATGGGGGGAAGCCGAACACATCTCCACAGCTGGGATTTGTTGGTTTAAATCAGATGCAAATATTTAAATAGATGGGGGAGTGAAGCAGATCTCCTACAACACCAAGGGAGGTGGATATTCTGCTCTCTTGACCTGCCTATATAGAGAAATTTAAAGACAATGGTATAAAACCCCGGCCTGTGTTTGCAGCAGACACCAAACATGTTTGCAGGAAATATTACCCGCGCTTTCCAAAGACTAAAGAAGGCCTGGGGAGTTCAAACAGGGATGTGTTTTGTGGGTGCAGCCTATGGAATGATAAACACTCATAGCATAATTTAGATATCGAAGGCACGCTGAGAAACACAATTTCCATTGTAACAAGGCTGGGGGAACAGAAATCTGTGCGGTTCTCTTTGTTCCCTGAGTGCAGCAAGGGTCTCACAGGGAAGGCATAAAATCCCTGAGCCAGAATCTCAGATGTTTTTGAAGTAAGAAACTTTTCCCTTCATGGAAGGGGATGTCACAGTTGGAAAAAGGACTTCAGCAGATTAGCTTCTGCTTCTCCCCACTTTAATTTCCTTACTGATAAATCTTCTCCCAGTACAGCCGCCCTCAGTTTTTCCCCTGTTCCGTTACTATCCCCATGGGTATTTTCATTTGAATTTCTGATTTTTTGGGAATCCAGCTGATTCTTTAGGTAGGTGAAATCACGTATGCAAGAAAACACGGCAAGTGAGTCGAAATAAGAAAACTCAAAATCAGTTATTTGTGAGCATGTCATAAAGATTGTTTGTTATCCTAACTGCCTTGAAATCTCCAAAAAGGAAAAGAGCTTTCCCTTTTCAAATCACGCTTTGTAACCACTTCTCCGTTATAATCAAATTTTCATTTGCTATGATGGGAACGGTTATGAAAGAGAGGCAAATATGTCTTTATCTGCCTTGTAGGCCCTAAAATAAGCAGCCAGAGCATTCTATAATATAATTTGAAAGGTATTTTTTGTAAAATCAAAGGTAGAAGTAGCTGGCCAGCAGTATCATGGAGAAAGGAGAGAAATAAAAGAAAAATGTGTTTCTGTTTACTTATGCTTACATCAGATCCAAGAGGCTTCCCTGGTTCTTCATTATCCATCTCTCAAGCCATTTGCAATACCTGCTTAATCACGTGCCTGTGTCTCCTGCTCCTACGCAAGGTTCACACTCCCAGAAAACTGTCAGAGGAGGAGATGCTGATTCGGATATACAAGTTCTTAGCGTCTTTTTCTTTTTATTTAGTCTTACCTGATACTCTGTTCTAGCTGCATCATCTCCCCACATGGATACTTTTTGATACCTAACAAAAATGCAAATTAGTTTTAACCCTCCACCCACCAGACTCCTGATGCCTCCAAGCTTTGGTAACTCCTTAGCAAGTTGTTAACCTGTTGTAGGATAACAAACTCTTTTCTGGCTGGCATGGCAGTGCGGAAATCTCTGTTTGAAGCTTTTCTCACAGAGACAGCCTTGGATTTCACAGCGTCACGAAATTGACAATCACATTTATACAATAATAAACATTTCACTGATATAAGTAGCCCATTAATAGCGCTTAACTGAGACTCAGTGGCTGAGCAGCCATTTAAAGAAGATAATGGGTGAGTGAGGTGAGTGACCCCCTTCACAGTGTCTGAAGGATTTCAGAATGCCTAGATTTTCAGAAGAGTCTGGGGAAATTAAACAAAAAAATAAATGCTGTAGCTCATTGAAAATGGAATATCTAGGCTAGCTCAGCAAAAAAAAAATTCTCGGTTTTAATTTTGCTCTATTTTATGTACTGATTGGAAAGCAAAGGCTAACGTTTCCTGTCCTAATTGAGAGGTCCATGGATCCCTTAAGGTCTGTGAGTTTTGTAGATGTAAGTTTACTTGGGGTTGGTTAATAAAGTACTGCCGGAAAGTCCAGGACACCCACAAGCAAAGACCGTGCCTTCTGTGTTTTCCCAAAAGCACACGGCGAAACAAAAGCCTTAGAATCCAGTCCTTCTATATAGCAGAACCCGTGGTATAAAAGGATCTCCCTGTTTCAAGAGACATTTTTTGGAAAATATTTCCCTGGCCCTCACCTGGAATATTTATGTTGATTTGCAGCAGATTAATATTTGCCACTCTATGCCTAAATATTGTAGAGACTCACATTTAGCAGACAGGAAAGGAGATGGAGGAGAGAGGTTATGACCTTTATCCTGTGAAAGTTTTTGAAGGGAAATTTTCTCAACAAAACCCTGAAGTTTATGCTAAGGGATGATGTGACTCTCTTCCCAAGGAAATGAAAAGCAGAGTGAGATTGCTGTGTTGGGACACGGGTGCAGACCTTGTCCCTGTGAAAGCAGCTTGGAAAATCAGCAAGGAAAAGTGCTGCTTTTGATCCTGAAATAAATTAGGAGTTGAGTGGCTTGAGGATGGAGGCATTAGGGTCATGCAAGGATGCTGTCAAGCCAGGCTGGTGTTGGGCAGTGTAGGGGAGAGGACAACATCCTGATGTCCCAACACAGAGGTCACCTCCAGCAAGATAGCAGCACCCCAGCAAGTGACAGCCACCCACGTACCCACTAATTTTTAATTAAGTTTAAAAATTCCTTCTCTATACGGAGCCATTTGGCAATCCAGTGGCAGATGCAGCTCTGGGCAGCTGCAACCCGGAGGATGACTCAGCCAGGACTCCACAGGGGATGAGAAACTGGGTCTGATGGTTCACTGTTAACAAATCTGCCAGGAGTTGGTTGTAACAACTGGACCAACCTTTGGCATGCACCAAAAATATTTTTACAGTGCTCCATTTAAGTCCACGCTGTGGGAGGCTGGTGACCTGAGCTCCTGATTCTGATGGCAGAAGATGTTGACAAAAATTAAGGTTATCGATTGCAGCGATTCTTCTCAATCAGACTATTAATGCTCGTTTTATGTAACAGGACAAATAGATCACAGCGTAAAGTCTTTGAAAATCCCCTGTGAAAGCTGTAATAATGGTTCAATATATTAATCCCCTTAATCCTGTCAGACTTCCAAAGAATTTTTGTACAGGCTGACAGGAAATCTCAATACTAACAGGAGAACCAGAAGCGGACACTTTTCTATAAGTGGTTTTTAACTGTTTGTCAGCCTCCTCACTTTAAAACACGCCTGAGCTGACGGTGAGCGAACTGCAGTTTGCGTAATACAGGGGAAGATTTTCAGCTGTTCTCTGAGATGTACTGTTCTTTAATTTACATCACATTAAATCAAAGCTACTGCTGGCTGTCAACATGAAGCTGAAGGTCAGAATTTCTCATCCTTTTTTCTTGAATCTCCCTTCTTTCTGCTGTGCATCCTGTGCCTGCATTTCGCCTTTGTCCTCTTCCCCTGGTCCTTACCAGGCGCACAAGTTCCCCGACGTGTTCCCATGGATGGTGATGCACAACCCTTTCTCCGAGGCTCTGATTATATTCCAGTGTGCTGTGGGTTCTACATACTGTGCAGCTTGGGTTTGGGGGTTAAAGGATATAAATGCTCTGTCACAATGCCCACGTGTGTCTTTTCCCAATGCTCGAATGTAGGGAATAATTCTGAAAAGGGAAAAATCAGCTCGTGAAATGTTAGAAATATAATGGCAGTGCACCTTTGAAAGGCGGCACCTCCACTCTCACACGTGTTCTCAGCGAGCTGTAATTTAGATGGAGCTGCAGCATTTAGTTAGTAGGACGTTGCTTTTCTACCTTCACCTTTTCTTTAACTCGTAAAGAAAATGACATTCTACGTAAAATGTAATAACCAATAATGAATCCTTTAAAGTGCAACATTATCTCTTCAGCACACATTTCCCCTGCACCTCTTCTAATTATTTGATTAAATATGTGCCTTCGTAGGTGTAGTGTTTGTTGAAGTGTTCAGGGTGCATTCATTTTCCTTGTACTGAAGAGAAGACAGGGTATTTGGGGATCCTGTGCAGTTACGTGCCTTCGTGTTATAGGAGGCAAAAACAGTGACAGCTTTGCACTATCAGAACAGCCCATGTATTAACTCTAACTCTGCTTTGGATTTCATTTACAGCAGTGCAAATGAATGGTAATTTCAGTAAATCAGCAGGCTTAGTTTGAATGTAAAATCAGAAACTACGTGTTCCTTCCTCCCATCTCTGGCACCGCTGTCGTCCCAGCACCTTCCTGGCTGGCTGGTTTAAAATCAGATTTTTCTATTCAAGGGAAAACCAGTGGAAATTTAGGTCCTCTCTCAGTATTCATGGAATCATAACATCAGAGAGTGGTTTGGGTTGGAAGGGACCTTAAAGTTCTTCTCATTCCAACCCCATGCCATGGGCAGGGACACCTCCCACTGTCCCAGGCTGCTCCAAGCCCTGTCCAGCCTGGCCTTGGACACTGCCAGGAATCGGGCAGCCACAGCTTCTCTGGTCAGCCTGTGCCAGCACCTCCCCAAACTCATCGTGATAAATTTCTTCCTTAAGGCTAATCTAAATAGATTTTCTTTTAGTTTTAAATCATTTACTACTTGGATTATCACAACAGGCTCTGCTAAAAAGTGGATTCCCATGTGTCTTATAGCCACCTTTCAGGCACTGGAAGGTGTTGGAAATTCTGCCCTTTTCCAAGCTGAGCAACCTCAGTTCTCACAGTGATGGAAAATCCTTTCTCCCTGGCTGCAGCTTTCCCCGGTGGAGCAGTGGAGAAAGAAGAGATGGAAACTTCCCAGTCTGGACCTGCAGAGGGAAAAAATAGAAGAAATTTGTATTCACAAATGGAAATGTACTGCTGGATGAGCCTGGGTCCATGTGCTGCTGTTCTCCCCTTTCCTCTGCCTACGCCTCCTTTGGTCTGGGCCCCTCACGTGCACACAGAACTCCCTTTAAGTTTCAAGTGAGAAGTCTTGTGATGAGCAATGGAAAACATCAACAAAGGAGAGTTCAGTGCACTGGGAATGTACTGGGATCCACCCACGCAGCACCCTCCATACGGGAGAATGGAAACACAATGAAGAGAGACACAGACATACCTGTGAAATTCCGTTCCATCATTTATTATTTTCCGGTTTGGTGTATACAGTGTGGAAAACCATAGAGTTTAGAGGTTTTCATGTAAAGATCAGTGTTTTCCCTACGTAGGCAGAATAATTATTTTCTGACAAGGGTTAAACTCTGAGTCACCACCAAAAGAAAAGCTGCCACTCTGGGAGGCAGCTCTCAAGACAGCATCTGCATCTCAGCTCTCTGCTGCCCCAGGGAGAGCCTTGCCACATTGTGTGTCTCCCCACTCTCCCCAGCAGATAGGGTGGCTCAGCTTAACTCATGCATTTTCCACTTTATCCTATCCACTGATAGTTTATTCAGTCTCCTTTTACAAGAATAGCATTTAACATTTTCTTGCTCAATTCCTTAGAATGGAAATAGTTTCCTTTTGTGTAACACATTTGAGAGAGAACCTTAATATTTATGTTGAGACTGTTTGTAGTCCAGAGATAAGTCTTTGCAAGGAAATCGATAATATTTCATGCGTGCACAAGTCACATCAGCTTCCACAGGACATTAGGTTTTCTATTAACATAAGTGAAAATTGGTAAGTTCCTTTTTCACTAGAGTAAAGATACCTACTCTTAAATGCTGCTCCACGTGTGGCTGAGTCCCACGCGAGGAGATAGAGTATAAAACATGGCTTTTTAAGTGCATTGTTTCCTACAAGCTTTGCATTTCAAGTACTTTCAAAAGATGGCCTCAGGAATTCGTGACACAGACTGGTTTAAAGACAACCAGGGATGAAAGTCACTTGGAGAATTGTAAATGACCAGTTTTTCATTAATTTCCTTGTTGATCAAATAAGGATGAGAAATCAAGGTGTTCACAGGTCTGGGACTGAAAGGGAAAAAATGTCTCTCTGGCACCATAAAATATCTCTCTAATTATTTGGAGAAAGTCAAAAAAACATAGAATTTTAGGCAGAGAAAATACCATATAAAACACAGGCAAAGCTGGCCTGGGGAGTACAGACACCCAGTTTTATATGGAACCTCTGCCACTCCTGATGCTGGTATTCACTGGGCTACAAAAGAATGAAGTAAATTATATTTGTTGTTAAAAGGATAAAAAGAAAAAATGTGGAATCTTCAACTGCTTTGTGATAGGTTTAAAACCCAGGCCAGATTTGCAATGATCTGTGTCAAGTCAGTTCTGTAGCTCAGGTTTATTACGCTGAAAATCTGCAATGCCAGGCATATTCCAAAATGAAACAAAGGGTCTGCTACAGCCAGAATTGAATCCAAAGGGAAACAAGTTTCTGTAGATACACGTTCATGCTTTCCTAGCCTAAGTTATAAAATTAATAAACGAATCCATCAAGATTCCCTACAAGGTACAGAGGCAAGTGCAGCTACTGGTCCCAGTTTGTTCTCCTTGCTCTGAGCACTGCTGAGACCCTACAAGAGGCAGTGACAGTCCCCTGGTCAGACCCAGCCCCTGGAGCAGGTTCAGCACAGCCCTGTCCTACCTGTGTCTTCCTCACAGATGTCAGAGCACGAGTGTTTAATTTCTTTGGACAAGGTTTCATCCTTCTGGGTAGGTAGTGGATGAGGTTTATTTGTTTTATCAAATAATGAAAACCACAGCACTCTGGGATATGTTGTTGACCCAGCTGGCACAAGGTATTGCTCTCTGAGCTCTTCTTACTGATGGAAAATCTAAATCAGAAAAGCTGTTCTCTTGCTTGGTGTGAGCTGACTCATTTGTCATCATTCTCACCAGGGAAACCAGGAGCAGAGCTGACTGTCAGGACTGTGTTTTGCTGGGCAGCTTCTCCAAACTGGGGTTGTGGAAAATGTGGGGCAAACTTCTTGCAAATATTTCCTCTGGTGTTCAGCTCATTGCCAGGGTGTGACTCTGCAGAAATGGCTCCCTTTTCATTTTTTACCTTGAGGAATCTACAATTTTAAAATGTAGGTTCTTCATGGAGAAGCCCCAAATCGTTCATGAAAAAAACATAATTGGTATCATTTATTCCTCTTGAAAACCCTGGCTATGGATTTTTCACTCCACTGAGGATTTCCAAGCCCCACAGCCGCTCGACTGAAAATGGAAGAGACCTCTACTCATGAAATCATATGAGCCTTCAATGGAAAAATATTTATGTTATAGAGATGATTGGTTCTGTAGTTTATTTCCACTATTTTATAGAAACATGCATGTGGAGTTATATATTTACTTCAATAATTATATGTTTCATGGTGCTCTGAGAAGGAAAAAAACATGCTGGGAATAATTCAAATAAATATTAAGGCCTTGACACATCTTACATTGCGGTAATATGGTTTTTTAAAGAGCAAAAATTTCCCGAGCTCTTGGCATGTCGTGAAGGAATAATGAATGCAAATGCTCTTGATGACAATCATTAAAATTCTGCAAATGAAAAATGACTCACCCCTTTGTTAATTCCAGCCCACTGCAGAGGGAACTTGTCAATGCCTTTGTCAGTGACACTGTTAGCTTTGGAAAACTGAGAAGAAGGTTCTTGAGCATCTTTTTTGGTCCTGAAAAACTTTGTCCTTTTATGGTAGCAAGTTTTCTGGCTGACAGGATGATTATGATGATAAGAGACATTTAACCTTTGACTTGTTGACGTGTCTCCAAAAATAAAGGCTATGTGTGACAGTGGGATAAGGATGTGGAATGAAAGGGTCAGTGACGGTGCTGACGGCGGTGATTATGAAAGGAATAGCACCTGTGTTTGTGAGGGATTCTGGGGTTCCATTGTGCTGGCTTCTAAATAAAGTGTATCTGGAAAGCTTGCTCTATAAATAAGAAAGACTGAGAAAACATGAGAACTGTTTTGGGGAGAAAGGAGTGAAGAAGTGAAGGATTATTTTAAATCTTGAAGCACCTTGGGGCTCTGCTGGCAGGTCAGCACCTCTTAGGGGTGGTTGCTCCATCAGCAGCGGGTCTCAGTCAGCCCGGGGCACCATGGGGACACCAGACGGAAAGGAAGATGGGGAAACAGGGAATTTGGGAAACTCATTTTGGCACTGCCCTTGGAACAAAGTATCTTCACTGGTTGTAGGATGTTTCTCCATAGCTGTGGTGGTAGAAACAGACCAGAAACTGGAGGCCAAGTTGGCTGGATGCAGCAGAAGGAATAATTTGTCTTTGACAGAGCGAAAGTCTTTCATTTTCATTTAATTGGATAACGGGAGCTACAATTTTGCGATTTGCTAATTTCTTGCACTGGAATATGATAAGAAGATGTTTTGAGACTCAATGTGGAAGAATTTTAATAAGACATAGCTGAGGTGGGGCAGTTCTGACACCAAGGATTTTGTTACAGTATTTTAAGCTCATTGTGACTCTAATGATGTTACAAATGTGGAAGTGAGATAAATATAAATGAATTGCTATTGAACCAATCCAGTGAGAGACTTTTAAAGTGTTGTGGGACATATGTAAATGAATGTGTAAATTAAATGGTTTAGGTTATAAAAGGATGTGCCTGAGGAATGGCTCTTTGGAGGTTCTTTGAATCAGCATCAAGGATGCTGATCATTTGGAGCTTTTATATATGTTAATCATCTTTTTCTTCCAAGGCAAAGAAGCTATGAATGTAAAAGTGATAACAGCCTTTTACCAAGTTGTTTGCAAGAATCTTCATAATAAAAACATTAGCTCTATAGCTTGATTTCTACTTAAGTTAACCTGCAGCTTTCTGTAATAACTGACCATGATTGGCTGGAATTGGATCTATCTAAAATAATCAGTGTAATTAAACTTTATCTTATCTCATTTCAATCTCATCTCATTTCAGTTTAATCTGACAGTCCACTAAGCGTTTGAAAGGAAAATAATTTTTTTAGGGCTGATCGATAGGAAGTAGGTAAGGGAAGGTGAGAGAGGAAAGTGCGGAGGGATCAGAAGAGTGGCTGGGGAAAATGGCGTTTGCAGCAGTGTTTTGACTTTACAGGACTTGCATGGATTGCAGCTTTCTAAGCAGAAAGAAAACTGTCAATCAAAATAAAAGATGTTGAGTGGGCTTGCTTAGGTTGGCTCTGTGGACTGTCTCAGTATAGAACAAAAATCTGTAAGATTTTTTTCTCAACAGGTGACAATTTCAAAACTCTCAGACTTCTCCTTAGGCAAAAACTGTTTCATTCTTCATGTAAGACTCAAAACCAGTCCTGTGATGACTGAGAAGCTCAGTCACCTCTGCAGCAGCTGTTCCACAGGTGATGGGACAGTGCTGAGCTCTCCCTGCACTTGGCTGCTGTTGGTGGGTGCTAACATGTTTCTTTGTGGATACCAGGTCAGGTTTGTCTTTGGGAACTTCCATCTGTTGAGGAATCTTTTCAGTGCAGGTGGCTTGGGGTGCGGCTGCAGTGCCAGCTCCAGGATGAGCTCTGGAACTGGGAGCCCAAGGCAAGAGGCTCTGACCTTGTAAGGACTTAAAGAATGCAGGTGCCTGTCTCAAGGCAATGGCAGGCCACAGGAAGAACAATAATATAAGTCACCACAGCAGGAACGTGAGATGAGAAGAGAGTAATTTGAAAGAGGAACGTGCTAATTCAAGGCCTAAAGGAGGTGAAAGTTTGGCTAGCACACCAAATAAAAATTCCCGCTGTGCAGACTGTGGGAAAGGGAAGACAACCACTGCTTGTGCCCGTGACACACAAGTTGAGGGAACATCTTCAACAACCCTGTTGGTACCCAGAACCTGGACTGTATAAAGCTGGCACCTCCAGAAAGGCGTCTCTGGGACCCCATCACCATGAGGACTGGGATGAAGAAGGATCACTGGGATGCTGTGGGATCCACAGGTGTGGGATATCCATGGATTCTGAAAGCCTGTTGTGTTTTACCTGGCGCCTGTGTGGTGCTGCTGCCTGGCCATTGCCACCACCATGGCCAGGGCTTCTGATGGCCCAAAATGCCACACATGCTGTTGTCTGAGGCTTTTGTGGCCCTGGTGCATATTTCTCATCCCCTTTGGTCCCAGATGCCTGTGACTGCAGGAGAAGTTATTCAGCAAAGCCTGGCTGATACCTGTTGTTTCCTTGCACACCAGCTCCATTGGGTTCTGAGGGAAAAATATCTCTCCCTGACTATCTTTAGCTCTTGAACTCCTTGCTTACAACAAGCAAAGACAAGCAAGAATGATGGTCCAGGGCTGTTGGGAATGCAGACTTTCTTTTTTGCAGCTCTAGTCCCTAAGGGTGAGTGAGTTTCATTCATATCAATGTTTAGTTTTGCACTCTGCTGAAGAGGATTGCTCTTAGATCTCTTGGTCACGAGTGGTGGAAAGAGAAAGCCAAGTTTTTTGTATTTCCATACAAAATCCTTTTTTTTAGTCTTTTGGGTAACACTCTTCCCCGAAGCTTGGCATTTTGAAATAATAATACGTAATCTAATTTCTGATGTATTTAACTGAAATCTAATTTCCATTTTTTTGTCCTGTAAAGAACAACTGGCTCTAGGGATCCCTGATAAAGCTGTGGGAAGGACCCCCTGCTTCCATATGCAAGGAACTAATCAATCTGCTGCCATGAGCTTACACTAATATCTGTGGTGATTGCAGCTCACGTATAATGAAGAGAAATCATGTTCTGCCAAAAGATCAGTAATTCAAGCGAGAAAAAGGGGAGCCAGGAATGAGGGACGGACACTGCATCGGCCCCTGCCTATGACATACTTTTTAAAACAATGAGCTTTAAAAGACAATTACTGAGAATCACTGAATGTGCTACGGTTATAAAGAAGACTCTGTAAATATAAAATTTCCCCTCCCTCCCCATCCAAAACCCAATTCTTGCTAGGAGCTCCTAAGAGAGGTGTTTAGAGCCTATTAGAATGGCAAGAAACCAGCTGTTAATCAGCATGTTGATCCTGGGCTGACATCATAGGGACCAGTGGTGCTCCCTGCATATGTTAGAGGCTGAGGAATTTGAGCTGGCAGCTTAGGTCTAATTTCCTCAGCCTGCACCACAAAGCTCCGGAATTTTCTGGGGACTAGGAGGTATCCAGGGAGAGTCTAACAAGCTTGGGATGTGGATGTAGAGGTTTTGTGGTTAATTTGCAGCAGGCTGCCCAGGGAAATGCTGTAATCACCATCCCTAAAGTGTTCAAAAAATATGTGCATTTCGTGCCTGGCGACATGGGTTTGTGGTGGGCCTGGCAGTGCTGGGGAGGGAGTTGGACTCGATGATTTCAGAGGTCTTTTCCAACCTAAACCATTCTCTGGTTTATGATGAGGTGAGAAAAGGGATATCTTTGCTCACTCTCAGTAGAGGCAATAGTTTGACTACAGAGATGGGGAGGGCCAGGAGGCAGCTCAGCTGCTCTTCCAGAGATGTTGGTGGGTGTCCTGTGCCCACCAAGTGACAGATCACACCAGACATGGGCCCCTGGGGCGCAGGGCCACATCTCCTGCCAGGCAGGGAGCCTGCTCCTCTCAGCCCAGACACGCCCCCACACACGGCCCTTGCCATCAGTCTTAATATTTTACCATACACACCTCGTATTTTAAGATCTTTATTGGACATGGGCCTTGGCTGTTGTCACGGCATCTCCAATCAGGTCAGGGAATTAATTTTAACAGGCATGACAAAAACCAGATCAGTTTAGAGTTATTTCTCTTCTTCTCTCAAACGGGAAAGGGTTAAAAAGCTGCCTGAGACCCTCCTTTTGCTGAGGCAAGAGAACTAAAGGTGTATTGATTTCAGCTTGCCCCCCCCCCTCCTTTTTTTGAGCACCATGAGCTTTGTTTTTCGCTTGCCCTGCAAAAGTGATTATTCGACATAAATACAGACAGTTTTCACTGTTTACAGGTTAGCTGATATAGCAAGTCTCCTTGTCATATGCTCCTGGAATATAGGGGAGGGCTGAAGTTGCCGACCTTGACAATTCATGAGTGAATTGCTTCCAGAAAGCAAAATATTTGTTCAAAAAGGGTCTTTTTTTTTTTTTTTTTTTTAAATGAAGAAAGGAAAAGACCCAGACCTCTCTTGCTGTGTCTTTTCAGAGCCTGGAATGGGTCACAGAGATTGAATTTTTAAACTTTTCTTCTCAGTGAAAAGGTAGATGTTTGCATTAACTTCCTAAATTTTAAAATTTTTCTTCTCAGTGAAAAGGTAGATGTTTGCATTAACTTCCTAAATTTTAAAATTTTTCTTCTCAGTGAAAAGGTAGACATTTGCATTAACTGCCTGTATTTTCTGAGCCTTATCACATGGCTGCGAAACCTGGAATTTTGAGATTAAAAACTGCCAAACAGTGTGAGACAACAGAAATATGAGCTGATGTCACTGCATCAACTCAGCTGTACCTTGGTTTTCTTTGGGTATCAAAAATAAAGTGGTAGGGAAGTTCTGTTGCCTCCTCAGGAATATTTTAGTGTGAACTAAATTTTGAGCAGTTAGCCAAAAATACAAAGAAACACAGAGGGTGCGCACGATTTACTGCTGCGCCCTTAAAACTGAAGGTAGAATGAAATGTGTGTCTGTGTGAAGAAGGAGTGACAAGGATGTAACACAGTTCTGGGAACAGCCGGGGCTGGGCAGGAGAGGGTTGAAATCTGGCCACAACAAACACTGCTCTGCCTCTCTCCCTGCCTGGACAGGAGTCCAGTACTGCTTCATTCCTGGGGACTTCATGAAAAAAAGGCTGTCGAGGCAGGCACAGCTTTGGTGGATGTGTTCTTGACTGGAGTTTCACAAGGACCCTCTTAGAGGCACCCAGGAGACCGAGCTGTGGGTCTGTGGGGCACACTGATCCCAGGTCAACTGGCTGGTCCAGGAGGGAGTTCTGGCTTTGCTCGCTCTCAAGAAGGAAATGAAATGTCTTTGGCTTGGAAAAAAATGGAAAAGAGATTGGGGAACTTGTTCACAGGCCCCTAAACTCCTTTCAGAACATTCTTGGTATGTTTTCCAACTATTAGTAGGCTGACATCAATATTATTAGAGGTTAAGCCAGGCTAACAAGTTTCATATCTTGATCTCAATCCTGTCTGGTTTTTTGGTGTGGCTGTCCTTGTGGGATTGTCCTCTGATGGTGTCTCCCAGTGCCTCTTGGGTCAGTGTTTATATGCTGACAGGGTCACTGACCTCCAGTACAGCACTTACTCTCGGCTATTGGAGCACCTTCCTTGGAAAGATGCAACACAAAGAAGGCTAAACCAAATTTCTATCAGAGCACGGTCCCACAGCAGAAGGGCTTTGTGGAGTAGGCTCTGTCCAAGTGGGAATTGGCCTTATGCCCTTCCTCTTAGCTGAGGGCAGCCTGAGCATGTTGGTGAGTATCTCTGGGAAGTCATCCTTCCCAGTTCCTGCTGGAATGATCTGTACCTGAGAAGAATATCACGTTCCGAAGACAGACAATCCAGAAACTTTAGGCAGTGCTAAATTCTTTTCAGTAAGAACCCTCAACAAATCATGTGGGAAATACTTACCAAGCTTAAAACACCTAAGAACCTGCAGGATTGTCTTAAATGGAAACCCATGAAAGTGGTCACTGCTAATTTATTTTGAGGGAGACTGGGAAAGAGGTAACAGCAATTTTATAACGTTGCAAAGCTGTGGCTTTTTGGTGGACAGAAACATCATAAATTCATGGGCAAATTCCTGCTAATTTTCTCTTACTCCACTCCAATATTGCAATCCTTTCTGTCAGCTGAAGGATGAACAAGAAGCCAGCATCCCATTTGCTGAATGTTAAGCTGAGCTATGCAAAATGGGAGCGAGCTGGAAACCCAGTGGACTTGTCTGGGATGCCGAGACACAGCAAAAGCACGTATGCTCCAGTTCCAACTATGTCATTTTACTGCTATATGTAAAACACCATCTGTGGTGCAGGGACCCTTGCTAGGAGGGAGGTGCACAATCAACCCAGGAAACTGTCAGCTGAAGTGCTATAAAGTTCTCTCTAAGTGCCTTCATCACTTATTGCTCGAAGAAAGCACCTAATGGAATGATGCAAAAAAACCTAATGCGAATGTAGGAAGCCAAAACAAACACTAGGGTGAATGGCTGCAGCTTTCCTGCCTTCAGGAGTAGGGGTCAGTCCAATCTCCATGGATTTCACAGTGGAAAAGGGACGTTACTCCACTGAATTTAGAGGTGCCTCAGTGCAGCAACTCTCAAAAATGCAGAGAGGGCCCTGCTGTGTGTTTTCCATATGATTTCATTTGGGCTGTGGTATTTTGCTTAAAGACAAATTTTATGGAAAACACGAGGCCGGAGGTCATGGAATTGTATCCTCTCCTAGCAGGGCTGTAATTCACAAGGTTAATTGGAGTTAGTCCCTTACACTTCACATCTTTCTTCAGGCAACAGCAGCTTGAATGCACGAGCTGTCTCCCACACACAGTGACCAGCGACTCCAGTGGCATTTACATCCCACTCCTGTGAAAGTTTGGTTTGCAAGGAGAGGGAAAGAGCTGTGCTTTCCTGAGGTGTGTGATGCCACCAAGTGACCTCGTGCAATGTCAGTGAGCCTGGGAGGTGCTAAGGTACAAAGTGGGTACCACAGGCACGCTGCAGTTCAGCCATGGGGTAAAAAGATGAAACCAGTGCTGCTTTTTGCTTCCCTGCCTTAAAGAGCGCATCAGAATTATTTCCTGATAAAGCAACCAGGAAGACAAAAGCAATCCAAGAAATCTATTCCCTCTGGGCTGGGGTAACAGGTCAGACCCACCAGTTTTTGCTGTGAGATGCCTGTGTGAGGAGCACTGGACTCCCTGCCCAGCAGCTCTCCTTGTTCACAAGGCTGGCAGCCAGGAGCAGGCAGCCAGGAGCTGTGCCATGGCCAGGAGGAAGGCTCATGCCAAGGAAGGGGCTCATTAGTGGCTGCAGCAATTTGGTTGCTTTGCTCTTGGCGCTCAAGGGAGCAGCAGGAAGTTTGGAGAGGTTTGGCAGCTGCTCAATCCTCCTAGAAGGGATAACTCTCGGGTGGGGAAATGATCACAACCAAGGGAAAAAAACCGTCTGGATCTTGCAGGCAGCTTGCACCTCCGCTGGGAGTGTAAGGGCAAAACAGAGAGGAAAGCAGGAGGAATATGCTCTTTTCCCTCCCAGTAGTAGCACCTGTGTTTGTTAAGTTTAATCACTGCCATTGGTAGAAGTGAGGCAGTGACAGAGATACCAGCAAAGGAATCAGAGGGAATAAGTATAGGGAGTTTTGGCCTTTTACACAGGAATCTTTGGAACGTGTGTTGTGTTGTATGATTTAGTGCTGGAAGGATCTGGAGAAAACAGTGTACCTTGGGCTTGGACTCAGCCTCTAACCATTAAAGACCTTCAGTGCTCTAGGAGTGGTTGTGCTTTAGAACCTCTTGTAGAAATGACACAGGTAGAAGAGCTTAAACGGGGAGAGAATCCCATGAATGCAGGACTGGAGGCACGGGGGACAGAGATGTGGAGCAGGGCCGACAGGGCTCCTCATGTGGCAGGGTCTGCTCGCACTGAGTCGCACTGAGTGGATGCTCAGTGCGTGTTATTGATACAATTTGCTCCTCCTGCCTCAGTTCTGGACCCATTGCTGTGCCCAGGCCTGAAGCCTGCACTCAAGTTAAGCTCAAGACTAGTAAATTCACTGAGGTAAATGGAGGTGCTGCAGATTAAAGATAAGATTTTTGCTGAAGTGCAGAGCTCCTTTGCTTCCCTTCCTCTCTGGAGCACACATATTTTAACCTTTGCTGGGCAAGATGCTACCACATCATTATTAAACTATACCCACTAATGACCCTAAGGGTGCAGCCACTTCCATTTTCTCCATTGTGTATTTTCCATCTTCTGTCTCTTCGTTGGTATTGCAGTCTCCACGGGACAGAGCGTGTGCTCCTTCTCATCTCTCAGCAGCACAGGGGAACCATCAGAGCCAAGCCTGTAATCAAATTGCAATAATCTGCCCTGACTCTAATTAGACTGCCTTTGTTCCCGTGGAAGCCACAGGGCTGGGAGCCCGGGGCAAGCAGGGATGTGCCAAGCCCAGAGAACAGACCCCGGCATGTGCCAATTCACACTCTCATTTATTAGAGGGAATTAAGACAGCAGCTCGAGATGCTGCTCCTGAGCAGAGTACACAAAATGTTCACAGTTCCTCCCACGAAAAATTGACAATGTATGTAGGATATAAAATATTTTTCCTTCATTTGAGGTGGGAGGAATTGAGCTCCTGAGCACTGTGCAGGAAGCTGGAGACTGAATCAAGGGTTAAACTCAGTCTTTTATGCTCCACCACAGTGACTTTTCGACCACACTCTCTTTCCCAAGTGATATAAGGACAGTTATGAGACAAAAAATGTGCCACTTTTTTTTATTCCGTTGCATTTTTGCTCTGCCTGCCACTGGTCATGGGGAAGAAAGGCCATTTTGTGCACTGAATACACCCAGAAAGTAACGTAAGCCGAAATCAAAACGTTTTGGTCTTTCTGCACTGTAATACAGAATAACCTGAATTCTTTCCTTTTTTGTCTCCTTTAGCCAAGTGCTACCGTTTGAATTGGAAATGTAGCCTGGATGCAAGATAGAAACCTTCCTGCCATCTGCTTCACCCTGATTCTGTGTAGACCCGAGCAACGTTAACTCAGGCCATAAAACATGAAACCATCAGCATATTCACCTCCTGATGGGCAATCTGGCATAGGGGCTGAACCCATTCCTTCACCACCATCTCATTTAATGGGATCAAATTGGGGGTTTTTATTCCCCTGTTTTACAAACCATTTGTAATTTCCACCCTCCTTCTCATAAGCTTTAACCCAAAGCTAAAATTTGTCATGAATTGATACAGGAAATGCAGGTGTGTAGTCCTCTACCCAGTGCTGGGAGAATAAACACTCAGCAGCCCAATTTCTCCTCAGTATAGGGTGGGGGTCAGTTAAATTTTGCTCAGTTTTTATTTTGATCCTTTGCATGAAGCACTCTCAGCAGTTTTAGGGTCAGTGTTTTAGTGCCTAAATTCACTAAATTCAACATAAGTAATTTTCAACACTTTATAATCCAGTTTGAGGGAGGGGAAGTACAACTTGTGCATGAAGTCTGGTCCTGGCTTTCGTTTGCCCTCTGCTGGTTGCCACCTAGCTGGCCACCCGTCTAGGTGAATGCCATGCATATGCATGTAACAGATTAAAGATGCCTTTAATGCTCCTGTAGCATGTGCTTTGAAAAGTTATGAAAGTAGAGTCCCTTGGCACCCTCTCTAATTCTTGTGTTTATGACTTTAATCCTTGGCTTGATGGTCTTTTAATTGACAGAATGTAAATTCCTTTCTGTGGTAATCCTTCTGGCACGGGGAGATGTGGACAGATGCTCTCGGTTCACAGGAGAGGGAGAGGGAGCAGGCAGGAGGGGTTGCTGCTGCCCTAGAATTTACTCAGAAATTCGCTGCTTATTTACTGTTGTGCACTTGAGCTTGTGCTGCCCCACTGAAGTTCACCAGGATCGTGTCTCTGCCTCTCTTTCCGGGATTGCTGCGATAGGGTGGCAATTTTTATTTTACTCTGGGACTTTTGATGTCCTCCCAGGAAGACTCTCAGGTAAACACAGGAAATAATGTCGAGCATGTTTGTGAGAAGAAGAGGAAGCCATATCTGGCTTTCCACTGAAAAATGGACTTTCTTTTGCAGCAGCTTTTAGCTGAGGAAAATGATTCCCTGCTTTTTTTTTTTTCCCATCAGGATGAGAATACCTCTCCCTACTTCCTTAGCTCAGCTAAAGAAGGGTAAGCAATTCCCAGCCCTGCAGCTGTGAAAAGGAGGCAGCAACAGCCAGACTGCCCTCAGCCCTCCCTCCATCTGCATCCAGGCCTGTCCTCTGGTCATTTGGAACCAGATTAACTTGGTGACCCACCAGTGCCGCTAATGCTTGGAAAACCTGTGGAGATCTTACAGGGAAGGAGTTCTCAGGAGATGTGTGGACCAGATTTTGCCGTGCTCCTGGACCAGCTGAACCAGCAGACATGCCTGAGCATGTAATAAGCTTTAATAAACTATTTAAAAGAAAAATTAGGCAGGCTTTTCAAGGCTGAAGGAAGAGTGGTGTTCAGATAATTTTAAAATTTACTGTCATTTGCAGTAGTTTGGTCTACCCAGCTTGTGTAAGCATATTTCTTTCTGAAACCAGTTTTTTCCCTTTTGGACTTATCTGTAATAACTGAAACCCCAACCATTTAAGTTATTTGTCATACCAAAAGTTCCCCCAATGATTATAATCAGAGTTTTGGTACAGAGAGAAATCAATAGCATCTGGGAAAAAATTTCATCTAATGAGAGAGGAGTGAATGGGGGTTTATTTAAATGTCTTAGTATTTATCAGTTAGGGGGTATGAGTAACATTTTCAAGACTTTTAGACAGATAAATTGTGACATTTCCAACCTCCCTTGTTCTGCCAGTCTATTTTTTAGTTTTTGTTGGTGTTCTTTTGGTTTTTTAAAATATCCCTGCCAGACACTGCCCTCATTCCCCGCACTGGGAAAGGCAGGAAAGGCAGAAAACCAAGGGAAAATCTTCCACTAAAACAATTGATTTCTTCCCAGCACTGCTGGTTCTGCTACATGATTAGATTTATCTTAATTTCCTGGAACTGTTTTTTTTTCCCCAGACAATTGCATTGTTTGTGGCTATCCCCAAAAGCCAGAGGCTCAGAGCTGGTGGCAGTGAGGCTGCTCAGGAAGAAGCTCTCTGGTGCTGCAGCCTCTGCTCGGCCCTTAAAGAGATCTACTGCTCAGTGATGGAGGACAGCTACAACTTGCATGTCGTTCCTCTTTATTTCTGCTTGATTTCTTGCCCTAGATTCAAAACTTTGACTACTTTTGCTGCTGAAAAATAAGTTTCATGTGTATTACCATTCATCTGCATTAGACACAGAATAAAAAAGTAACTTTTCCATCTGAAGCTGTGTCATCTGAATTAACTTGCAGAGTGCCTGGCTGGAAATGCAGGGTTTCTGCAGGTCGTTTTCTCTTTCGCTCTCTGAAACGTCTTTTTAACTCTGTGACATGCTGCTGGGTACCAGTGAGGACAGGACACCTTTTTTTAGGGATCTGTTGGAGTCAGTCAATAGAAAGTCCTCTGCCAATGTGTTGTGACAGAAAAAGCTAAACTTCCAAGCATGAAACTGAGGAGTGAAAGTCAAACAAGATCCAGTGAGGATTTATTTTCTCTAACCCAATCACTCAAGGATCAGGTTTGTCCATTATTTCTTTAGCTGCCTGTCTTCATCTCTAAATATTTCTTTGTTTTGTGCATCCCAGTGTCCTGCTTGCTGCTTGGCTGAGATCCCATTCTGGAGTCCTCAGGGGTGCCCTCTCTGACTTCCGCAGGGCAGCGCTCTCTCATGGTACCTGGCAGGTGCTGTTTGCACTTTTAGCTGTTCAGAACCTCTCGGAGGTGGAGCTGAGCTGCCTGTGCTCTCTGGACTAGCAGTGGGAGAGAGTGGAGGAGCTCATGGCTCTGTCTGCCCCATGAATATATGCTCTCTGCCCTGCTTGACTGGTAGTGAGAGAGATTGTCACGCTCAGCAGAAACACAGCATTTCTGACAGAAAGGCATAATTTCTCTTTAGATACACTCAGCAAGTCTCAGGGAGCCAGATATGTACTACTCTTATGAGGCTCAAAATAATCACATCAATAGACCACTAGTGCAAAAATCTGCTTAACTATAACTCCGCTCTCATCTGAGCCTGGTCTGGGGAAACATCCTCAAAGAGCCATTTGAGTGACCCCTTGCTATTTTCCCAGTCTTCAGACAGCAGAAATGTGAGCAGACACGTGTGATTAATGGCACTGCTTGGGGACACATTAGGTGCAGTGTGAGTTAAAGAGGAATTTCATCCTCTGGCAAGTCAAGCTGAAGTTGCCATGTGTTGTGTAATTCCAGCCTTCCAGGCAGCACTTTGCAGGCACATTACTTTTACTGTGGATCAGCTTCTGGGTATCCTCATGCTGCCTGTCCAACACACCATGCCATCTACAAGTCTCATCTGCTATTCTGATCCCAAACCAGTCCTGGCCAAAAACTGACAAAAGATTTGAAGAACTATCTAATTTCAAGAAGCAGAGATGGACCCCTGAGTTTAAGCTGACTTTGAAAAGTTAGAAATGCAGGGAATAAAATGCTTTTCTTCCCACAAAGCAGTCTTTGAAACTAGGTTTTCCTCCATGGACTAGGAGAATTTTCCTGCTGATCTTATGAGGGTTCAAGTGTCAGATCATGGGATCATTTATGTTGGAAAAGGCCTCTAAGATCATCGAGTTCAAACATGAATCCAGCACAGCCAAGCCCACCACTAACCCATGTACCAAATGCCATATCCCCATTTTTTTTGAACACTTCCAAGAATGGTGACTCCACAACCCCTAATATCCAATCTAACACGCCCTGGTGTAACTTGAGGCTGTTTCATCTTGTCCTGTCACTGATACCTGGGAGAATGAGCATTTCTTGCCATGGCCAAAGGCACTAAGTACCCACTAGACTTGTTGGGGTTGGGGATTCCATCAGTTCATCAGTGCACTGACTGCTGTTTACAGCAATTCCAAAAAGCTTTTGGTTTGTAGCTTGATTCTCCAGTCAATAATGCTATATATTTCACATTCCAGGCAAGCGGAAATGTTTGATTCAAGACTAGTAGACTTTCTGTTTCAGTCATAGTTATTCAAGAGTGCTTCGTGCAGATTTATTACATAATATTTATAAATTTTTCCTCTTGGGACTGCACTTCTTGATCAATTTGTATTTCTGAGAGCGTCTATCCACCTCTACTCACATCCAGAAGAGCCGAGGGCAGAAAGAGCTGTGAGCAAAAGCCTGATGGACAAGTTTTGAGAGCAGTAGTTGGATCTATCACTGGACTTGACACAATGCTCAGTTCTCCAGTTTGCTGTTCCTGGTATTGAGAGCAAAAGGAAACTCTAGATGGAAATGCCAGGGAAGCTGCCCTGTGTCCCAGTTGCTCTGAGAAGCTCTTGCCACATGAAAGGGAACTGTGATATATGAAGGGTGATTTAGTATCTTAGTATTTATTGGACCAAGTACTGCTGAATATAACCCCTCACTGATCATGGACTTCACAGCATGGGTTTATTTGTATCATTTTAGGAGACTTCAATGGCTTTTGCATTTTCATTTCATAATGATGAATTACCTGAAATCATTCCTCTCAGAACAGTTTCCTCCAGCTTTGACTCCTGCTAGGATGTTTCATTTTGTGTTGAAAATTGCAATAGGAAATTTGTCTGAGCCATTGATATGCCAGACTAGAGTTTATTATTACTCGCAGTCCCGGCACAGTGGGGCTGTGTGAAAGGTTTTGTAAATAATATGACATGGACAGGAACTCATTTGATGCTATGATGGGTGTTGAATATTCCCAGACAGGCAGGCAGAGGGGAATGCAGTAGCAGGAAGTGTAACCTTCCCTAGGAAGAGGCGTTCTCATTCTGTACTGTATCTTGGTAATTAATTAGAATTTTTAGTGGAGAAAGCAGAATTTCAGAGGCTGGTAATGGCACAATGTGTTGTCTATGTGTTGCTAAAACTGTTTGCTGTTCTTATACGTCTCTAATGAACCAGGACACCATTTCTGCTTGTGGTCTCTTAAATTCTGTTTCTGACCTTAGTCTGCTCTTCTCCGGGCTGAACATTATATTTATACATTATTGTTAATATTGTTAATATAGTAACATTAATATATTAAGAACTCCTATTAAATATCAGGTTGTGTATGAGTAGGACGCTCAGGATCAATTCAAATGTTTCAAAGTTAAATCCACCCTTAAATATGGTGGTTGCTCCAAACCCCTTCTTTCAATAACCTGTGTAACTCTGGGTTCATTGAACGGAATATGAGGCATGCTGTCTTGCAGTGCCTGCCTTAGAATTACCAAATTTTTGTAGACATTGAAAAGAAATTCTGTATTGTCCTAAAACTCATACTCAGCTCTCATTAAAGTCAGGCTATATCCGTTTACCTTTTAGCTTTTGGGGTATGTAGCAAAAGGAAATTAATTTAAAAATTTCTTTGCTTTGCCCAAGTGTCATTATCTTGGTGTCTAATCATAGTTGTTCATGTACATATGAGCAAATTGACACGTGAAGAGGTAAATTTTCTCACTATCAAATGAATATCTATGTTAGGCTGGAGCTATTGATTTCCAGCTTTAACCTTGATGTGCCATAAGTCAAGTTTCTCCTCCAAGGGAAGGTGTGTGGGATCGGGGAGCAGCCAAGGGGCTGCGAGGCTGTGGATTTCTCCAGCTCTGCACCGCTGAGGGAAGGGCGCTTGCAGCCTGGGGTTGTCTCTAAGCTGTTTATTTCAGGTCTTGTGTGCCCACATTTGTGGTAGGAATCACTCAGGCAGTTCCTCCTGGGCAGTTAGCTGTTCCAATGATTTTTAAAGGAATTTTGTGCACAGCTCAGTCCTGTATCCTTTCCTCTGCTCAGCGTCTCCTGACACTTCTCAGTGGTTTCAGCATTAGTTTATATGCACACAGAGACCAGATTTAGTGCTTCTTCCCTAAGTTTTTGATTCTTTTTTCAGGGTGTTTTTCATAGCCCATGTGCTGTTTCCAGCTGAATGCTGCTAATTGTTTACTATTCAGCACAGTTAAGAATGAGATTTTATTTTTAGGTTCTGTCACTTTGTGGCTTTACATTTTAAGATAAATCCATCTCTGCTGTCTCTCGTTTTCAAGCTACAAAAATCTGGGTTTCATTTCCAGCTCCCAACTGTTATTTCATTCATGTATTCACGTAGTCTTTAAGATATCTTGCTTTTATTTATCAGCTGTTTCCAGAAGTGTTTTTTATTTCACTGAGCCTCAGCGGAACCTCTGGCACAGTCTCTGTCACAGCTGTCGGATTGCAAGGGACCTGTGGATCCTCAGAATCACAGGACTGTGGGATATTCTGAGTGGGAAGGGGCCCACAAGGATCACCCAGTCCAACTCCTGGCCCTGCCCAGACCCCCCAACAGCCCCACCCTGGGCACCCCTGGCAGCGCTGCCCAAACGCCCCTGGAGCTCTGGCAGCCTCGGGGCCGTGCCCATTCCCTGGGGAGGCTCTTCAGTGCCCCAGCACCCTCAGGGAGAAGAACATTTCCCTGATCTCAGCCTGAGCCTCCCTGGCCCAGCCCCAGCCGCTCCCTGGCTCCTGTCCCTGTCCCAGAGCAGAGACCGGAGCTGCCCCTCGGGAGGAGCTGCAGCCCCTGGTGAGGTCTGACCTCATTCTGCTCTTCTCCAGCTGAACAAAGCCTGTCACCACAGCCTTTATTGCCTACACATAATCTTGATTTATAACCAGAATGGTCTTAATGCATTCAACAGGACCAGTTTCTCACAGAGAAACTGAGTCATTCAGTGCTGGAGTGTGTGGAGACTGTTGCTGATGCTGGGAGGGAAAGGAGGGGAGGGAACACTCAATCTTTCTACCAGCCTGAAATCTGCCCCGTAGAAGTTGTCTCTTCTGTCTTCATTTCCATAAACAAAGGACTGGAGAACTTCAATAGAAACAAACTGCTTTTAGATTTTTTTTTCTCTCCAGATCTCCATTCTGCAAATTATTATGATTTAATAATGCAGCACCATCCATTTTTTTTGGCCCGATCTTTTACCTAGTGATGCTGCAGGCAAGATTCAGACAAAACAGCGAAGAAGAACAATAAAACAACAATGAGTATGTTGGACCTCTCCAGCCACAGGGATGGTATTTTTGAGAGATTTGATTTCTTGATGTCTCAAAAGAAGGCTGCAGGAGAGGTCAGCCAGATGGGACCAGAAAGAAGAAAAAAAGATGTCCTGGAGCCAGGTACTAATAGATGGTTCATTGAAACCTTTGTAAATATTTTCAAATTTAGTCTTAACTTTTTTGAAGTTATTTATTGAAGAGCCTGGATCAGTGAAGCTGCAGCTGATTGCACCTGGGCAGTTGTATACAGCTGTATCCAGCTTTACAAGTGAAGCTTGTTCTGCTTGTAATAGCTTTTCTAACCTGACTGAAAAACTTTTCTCCTTGTTGCCATCCTCTTTTTATATTTTATTTTTCATTGTATTTCATGAAGTGGGGAACTATCTTTATCTTGTACCATTCTAACCTTATCATGGGAAACTGGTTCCAGAAAAGCAATTTTTCTCCCTCTTTTTCCCTCTTTCTTGCAGTCTCAGGTGTATTTACACAGCCTGTGGCCTCCTCTCTGCACCTGCAGCTCTGCCAGCAGGGCACATCAGTAATACCAAGGCAGAGCCACCCATACTGGCCTAGCAGTTGTGAGGGAAACAAAATTATCCCACCTGAAACTTAAGGAAAATGAGTTGTTTATCTGACTGCTCCTGTGTTCCACTGAGAAACTGTCTGGTTTAATGCAGCTGTTGCAACTATTGAGCACCTCAGACCCTTCATGGTGCCCTGTATTTCTCAAGGGTTGAGCTTTAGGTGAAAAAAATTTCTAGACCACACTTTTACTTTCCTTGCTGCAGCCCTGTGAGTTTCAGGCTGTCCAATGGCCTGTTTGGTAACTGTCAGCATGCACAATAAAAACTGGTCTGAGTGTCACAAGATAGGGTTTTCTTTCTGGATTTCCCACTGATGATTTGGGACAAGTCACCCCATTGCTCTGTGCCTCAGTTTCCCTGCATGTGAAATGGGGAGAATCCATCTTCTCCCTGATCCCCTTCGGCAGCCACAGCTGGGAAGGGGAGGCATCTGATAGAAAAGGAGTTGTGATCATTGTTGCTGCTGTGCAGGCACTGGGTTTTCTGTGTGAAGGCACTGTCAGGTTAATTCTTGGTGGCTGTGCTGTCACCAGTTTCAAATTCCACACTTTGAGCCTTTTCTCTTGTGCTCTGCAGCCTGGCAGAAATCTCTCTTCAGACAGCCAAGCCATGGGCTCATCAACTCATTTAGAACCTAACTCAAGTTCTTTTATGCTTTTTCCCCCACCCTGCCTAATCTCAGTTTATTCTTGTTTTATGTGCTTGTCCATGAGCTTCACGAGGGGCTTGTTTTCCTGCCTGGCTCTGTGTTTGACTCTGGTGAAAGGCACTATATTAAATCTGTACTAAAGTGTATGTAAGCGATTCCTGTCACACTCTGCACCAGGGACCACAGCCCATTATGCAAATGGTCACTGCAAGCTTCCTATAAACTACAGATACTCAAAGGGCACTGCCTTTCTACTGCCATCAGCCAGCAATATCCCTGACATGGGAAAGGGATAGGGAGGATGTGGAAAGGAAGGTACTTTCTATTAGGTTCTTGCATTTTTTCCTCTCAACAAGTGAAAATACACCCAGGAGGCAAAGCAAGGGGTTATTATCTCCAGTTTAATACTGGCTTATGATGGCCTAAACTCAGTGAAACTCTTTGCCATCAAGTCTGCTGGATTTAGGAAGTTATAGGAGAAAAGTGTGTCAGCCTCCTTAGCCAGGAAAGCAGCCCCAGTGGGCTTCACTGGGGGTTTCCATCCCTGCAAGGGCAAACTCCGCTCTTGATGCTGGTGCTGCAGGACTGTGAGGTGGAGAGCAAGGTCAGAGAAAGCCACAGGTATTATCCCTTCCCCACAGCCAGGTAAGCCTGACCTGCCATGAGGCTGCAATGGAGTGAACGCTTTCCGGGTTTTTCCCTGGCCGAGCTCACAAGGCAGAGGCAGCGCAGCCGCGTCTCCAAAGCGTCCTCGCCGCTCAGCAGGCAGCAGAGGAAACGCAGCGGAGAATCTCAGAGCCGGGTGGGAAATGCGCTTTTTCCCTCTTCGG